>QEPC01014514.1:3753921-3802541 GCA_003113815.1 Sphenodon punctatus
TATTCACGTTCAAAACACTCCACGACCAAGCTCCCCCTTACCTCTTGGACCTAATCTCCCTACGCACTCCTGCATGCGCTCTCCGCTCTTCCTCTGTCCCCTCCCTCACTCTCCCTCATTTCTCCTGCTCACCTAACCACCTTCGACCCTTCTCCCTCGCTGCCCCCCATGCCTGGAACTCCCTCCCTGCCCACATCTGCCTTGCCCCCTCCCTCCGCTCCTTCAAATCCCTCCTCAAGTCCCATTTTTTCCTCACCGCCTTTTCCAATGCCTACTAGTCGTTCCTCATATGCTTACTGTCTGCCCTCCGCTGCAGACTGCTGCAACCAACCTGATTGTAACCAAGCCAAGCACACGCACCTGAGACTTCGCATCTGCTTGAATGTTTGTTTGTCTTCTCCCCTGTCTCTCCCACTGTCCCCTCTCCCAATCTCCCCCTCCTTGTCTTTTAGATTGTAAGTCACAGGCAGGGACCGCATCTATGTCTATGTTCTGTACAGTGCCCAGTACATGACTGGCGCTATATAAATGTTTATAATAAAATAAAAATAATAATAATAATCATAATCTGCTCAGTGCATGCCCTGCATGCTCAGTGCAGCAACTCTGGTCCCATTGTTTTTGTAGGGGAGCTATTACTGGGGTTAGGTTTCGGGTTGCAGACATTCCTCCCTGCGCCTTTTCTCAGGGTCTGTGTGCTCTTCCCTTTGTGTTCTCCCCTTAGGGTAGAGGCAGGATGGTTTCTCAGAGTGCGGTTTGTAGATTTCCTCCCCTATTTCTGCTGCAAATTAGTCTGTTACTAATAAATTAATCTCATCTGCAATTTGAGTAGTGTCATGCAAAGAAGTGATTTTTTTCCCACTCATCTGCGCTTTTATTTCTGGGAAGCAAATATTCAAAAACTGTTAAATAGCAAAGAGATGAAGCAAGTCTTCAAATGTAGCTGTTTTCATCCCCTTAGCCCACTGTAATACGTTGACTAGTCTTACAAGCACTCCGCAGGGAATTACCACTGGTCTCGCTGTCCCAATCAGGCTTTTAGCTCAGCTACATTGTGAAACCAGGTGGGGCACCTCCCCAGTATGTTTGAGTCTGGCTTCTCAACGCCTGTATATCCAATCCACTGGTTAGGGGTATCTCCCACAAACAAGTGGGTCCCCAGGAGTTGCCGCCCCAACACAACTTTAGCCCTTTTGTAAACATAAACTCAGCCCCTCTAGGCATGGTATAGATAAGAAACACTCCCACCTGGTTCCTTTTAGTTAGTCTTTGCACGGCAACCAGGCATTCCTGTATGCTGGGGACCGTTGATGATGTCGGAATGCCGCACTGCATGCAATTGGAGTTTTTCTACACACTGACAAGGGTGATTTTTTACCAATCTGGATTTTGCAGCTTGGGAAATTGTCCTTGTTAGTGCACAGAAACGTTTCAATCAAGCATGGTGTGACATTCCAACATCATCAAAGGTGTGCCTAATTTGCATTCACATCCCATCTCCTTATCTCATAGGACACTTTAATGCACGTCAGAAAGCGCCCTTAGTCTCAGAGTGGAATCCTTAGTCTCCCATGTTGACAAAGCAGGCTGTGGAGTAGAGCTCTAGCAGTAGTTATCACTTCCTGTGTGGTCTAAAAAGCAGTGGTTTCTTTCATGTCTCCCATAGTTAAGAAGTACATTCTGTTTTTCCAGTTTGCTGCCTCTGCCAGGCAGCTCTCTGGTCTCCTAAGTTAATTTGCACTTCAAAAGATGGCAACTCCAGTTATTCATGCCCAAACCTGAAATGGCCAATATCAGCCTTTTCTTGATTTTTCAGATTTTGAACACAAAAGCCAGAATACCTAGATGGTTTATTGAGCTTTTTAAAATTACTTTCCTACTCCACCCTTGGCACTGGTCATCATACAGATTATAAATCAGGAGTTCTTGGGATTTATTCAGCTGTGGAGAGGCAGATTCGTCCAGTGGCTAGGTTGCTAGTCAAAGAAGGTTCATTGCCCTACACCAAGGCTGCACAAAGTACAGCCCGAGGGCCACATGCAGCCCGCAAAGGCTTTTCCTGCAGCCTGACTCCCCCTGACCGCAAATACTTTCCTACAGCTCACCATGCCGCCTCCTGCTCTGGCAATCACCTTTCCTCCAGCCCCTGCACTGCCATGAAACCCTCCTTCCTCCAGGCGGCAAGCCTATTATAGGTGCTGGCCATCCCTCCTTCCTCCTCCCTGGTTCCAGCTTCCTGCTGCTGCCGATGTCTTTACCCTCACTGCTGCTGCTGCCACCCTGATCTCCAGCCCCACCAGCTCCTTGCTGCCAGGGGGTGGGGGTTATGCAAATTTGCAGTAGGGGCAAGGCCACATTGGGGGGGGGGGGGGGGGATTTTCAGGTCCTCGGCACAAATCAAGTTGAACACCCTTGCTCTACTCTGACAAACTCTGAGGTGGGAGGTGTGGCTTCTGGGGTAGGTCTTGGGCCCCAGCAATTCATTTTTATTTTATTTTTAACAAATTAAGCACTACTTGTAGACAGTTTCACTTGTTTCCTTATTCCCTTAAAGTCAGTCAGCTTTAGGACCAAGTTTTTCAAAGATGAATGCATACAAGCCAACCCTCTTTGTGTAGGATTCCGTTACAGCAACAGTCAGAAAGAGAGGAGGGTGAGAAAAAATAAATTATAAAACCACTAGGAACTCGGAGGCAGCATGGTAAAACCCTTCTGAAATTTTATTTTTTTTGTCTTAAACATGAATTGGGTATCTTACAAATCCCCACTAAAGACATGTTTTAGATTTAATCCCATAAAAACCTAAAACTTCCAGGGTTTGATTTAAAAAAAAAAAAAAGAAAGTTTGCTTTTATTTAAGGATCCTCCTCCGCAAAAACAACCAACGGGGGAAAACAGGACGGGAAGCTACACTTCCTGGTTTCTTACACACTTGTTCAGAAAATACACCAAATTTGGAAATAATCCAAATTTTCTGCTATGCCGAGGGATTTGGGAGGGGAAAGGGCATTGTCCAACTAAGGTAACTTAACTGCAAACTTGTAAAGGTGTGCTACCCGCGATGTTGTGATGATCGGAAGTTAATGACCCTTGAGGGTGCCCCGTTAAAGCTAATGGGAGTGGGCCACTGGCTTCCAGGAGGGCACTGCAGCCGGTTTGCTTTAGCCCTGTTAAGGGGAGACACTCCCACCAACTGGCCTGAAGTTGTTTATGTTGCTACGTGTTGCTCAAGAGGAGAAAAGGGAGGAGGGGCCGGGGCCTCGCATGTCATACCGGGAACTTTGTAACGGAAGGGGAGTTTAAGGAAGTCAGCTACCTCGCTTTCTCTCTGCCCGGTGTTTATTGGGGCCGCTTGGGAATGAGCTCGCTCCTTTCTCTCGCAAACGATCCTGTGACGCTGGGCGGAAGGGAGCGAGCCAGCTTGCCAAGTTTTGGAGGCTGTTCCTAATGAATGGGCTCGGGAGACCCGAGCAGGTAAGTCGGCACGTGCTGTTACCTGGTATGGCTAGATCTTCCTCTAGTCCTTAACTCTTGCATCCCGTGTTAATCATGTGGCTGGGATGGTCCTGGCGAGAGAAGAGGTTTTCCAGCAATTCGCGGACCCAATGTTGACGTGCCCTCCGTCTCCCTCCCGCTCGAAAGAGTAAAACCCAAAGGGCCACTTGGGAGGAATTTAGCCGCTAAAGCCTCTAAGTCGGGAAGAAATAGCGTTTAGACCTAATGAGTTGAATTGGGAGCTTGTTAAAAGCAGCGTTTTGAATGACATGGAGTCAAAACCTTATGAGAGGGAGTGAAAACTTCGGGGAGGGGGGAAGCGAGCTTTGAGATCCTTAACATAACACCACCTTCTCCAACCCGTTACACAGTGCTCCTGTTGTCTGACAACAACTCGCACTGGCCATATTGTGAGATTTGGTGATTGCCTTCATGTTGGGAATCAGCTAGTTTTAAGGCAGAAATTCCTAAATTGTGGGTCAACAGGATCTCTCGCGGCGGGGTCACAGTATCTGTGGTACAGATCATGCTCCTGGCTGGTCTGCTATTTGCATGTCTTTGTTGCTGCCTGGGGTTAGAGGATTGTATTTAAGTCTCAAAATGGGGCCACCCAGGCGCAAAAACCATTTGGGAACTCTTTTTAAAAGAGTGTGGCATGCCTAGCGGAGGAAGCTGATTAACTGTAAGGCGGGGTTTCCAAACTTTTTGCCTGGGTGACCCCATTTTGAGACGCATTATATTAGTAACATCGGAATGTAGTGTCCTGGGAATACATATGTGAGTCCGTTTAGCAGCTGCTAATAGTAAAATAGATCAGATAAAACTAATGCAAAAGTTTATGAATAATAATAATTTATTAACCGTGGAAAGTGAGAAATAGCAGAGTGACTGACAGGGAACGGTTAAGCTTAAGTACCAGGCATTGGCCCCAGGGGAAGAAAACAATGGTGTCTCCACACAGCATTACAGGTAGGAGAGGGCCATTCAGGGAAGATGGGCTGGCGCAGTTACTTGGGGAAATGAATTGTTGTCTAATCCCTATACCCTGGGGAAAGATCCAAGGGACTTTCCATCATAACAGCAATCTGTTGGACCTTTGATTTATCAGTTCACAGGCATGCCAAAGGGTGAAGACTGTTTTTAGAGGGGAGGGGATATGCCCTCACATCTAGAGGGGTTCATCGCAGTGATTAGATAGACCCTTTGCTGAATTACCTCCTTCAAAACTGCAACCAGAGTTGACTGTAGGAGGAGGTGATCACAAGCTATTACCCAAGTCTAATAGAAGTCTTAAAGTGACCCTGGAAAGGGGACGTTCTGCTAGGGATTAACTTGAATTGTGAAACTGGGATTAGAGATGTGAGTTGGAAACTTTTCTGCTCAGAAAATAATCGAGGGACATTTTTAACTGCTATTAAAACCAATCTTTTATATTGTATTAAATAGTATATTTTGATTGATTGATCATCCCATCCACATCTTTTGTAAAAAAACAAACAAAACAATTGAGCATTAAAAAAATCATTGCACATTTGCAAACTGACCACCAGACTGTTTTGTGCATGTACACCCCTTTCCAAAATGGCAGCATCAATGTCACCACCATTTTGGGAAAGGGCATGACTGCTGTGCACTTCCAGACTGGCTTTCCTTTTCCAATATGGCGCTGACACTGCTGCCTCTATTTTGGAAAAGGGCACACGTGCAAAACAGTCCAGTGGCAATTTAGTGCATGCACGATGACTTCTATATGAAAATCAACTTAAATCCGAATCTGCAATAGGTGTGTTGTCACTGTTACAGGTGAGTCAGATTAATCTGTAGCGGCCTGTTGTAAGCAGTTATGGATTAATCCAAATCCATAACACTCCTAGTTTTAACTAAGCATTTCTTTTTTATAATGTTTAACTCTGTTTTCATTCAGTGTTGTTAAAGGAGTATAGAGCTTGCTCCTTTTCACCTTTAACTGTATCTTAAAAAATTAAAATTTAAGGCAAGGTCACATCACCCCCTGCCATCTTAATTCTCCCCTTTTGTGATATGTATATCTCATTTTAGTTTTTTGCCAAGCTCATACACAATACATTTCACACAATCTTCCAATCTATCTTACTGCCCTCTTAGGGTGGAGTAGTGCCAGGAAGGTTAGAATTTGAAATAATGAACATGGAAAATTTTCCAGAAAATATTTTTTTCCAGAAAATTAACAACTTGCAAAGACAGCTCACAAAGATGTTTCAGATGAGAAAACATGGCTTTATAGTCAAGGAATTTCTGATTCTGCTTGTGCTGGGAATTTGTTTTGTGTTTCTTTATCAGCTTGTTATAACCTCTGTACCTTTGTGTTTCTGCTGCATCTTATCTTCTACATATAATTACTCCTATTTGTTTAAACCATGTCTGTGCCTGTCTTGTGTAAAGGTATTGAGCTTATTCATTTTTATTTTTTTTTACATATCTGAACTTAGTAAGAGGGGGGGCTAGGAGAGAATGGCTCCATAAGGACTCTGGGCTCCAAAGCGTAATCATGATGATGACTGCTCTATCAAATTTATTGAAATCCTAGTGCAGACAGGCTGACATGTCAGGGCATGCCTACGTGAGAAGGAAAATGTATTTGCTAGCTCAGCCGGATCAGGTCCCAGAAAGAGCTGCTGCCCAACAACTGATGTGAGAAGCTCCTGGGGGGGACCCTCTTTTATTTATTTAGGGCATGAGCTTTCACTATAGCCCAAAATACTAAAAATACAAAAACAATACAGTATTTGCTAGCATTTTAAAATTCTGGCACAGGTAAGCTAACGTGTTGGCTTAACCAAGTACAAGGTATATGCTTGTCTAGTGAACATGCATTAACAGAGAGGAGGCGTATAACACAGGGTTAACTAAAGAGACTGTGAAGTCACCCTGCCCTGCCCTTGCTTGTCCAGTATGAGAACAGGCAGAGAAAAGGAGCGGATACTGAAGCACAGTGACTAGGAGCCAAGTAGGAGGGAGAAGTGAATATTTGCTGAGTACTCAGCTTCAAATGGGTATTGGAAGAAATATACAGTTCTGGGCTGGATTAATCCTTGCACTAACTATTGCAACTGCCCTGCTACTCCCTATTCTGCTGTTGGCTGATTCCTCACTTTCTTATGCTGGGGGGAGGGGGAGGGGAAGTATAGCTACAGATCTATAAGACTTATTTATTTGACTAGGTATTTAACGTGCAGGGGTAGATCCAGGGTGTGTGCATCATTTAGCTTTTTATGGGCTTTATTGTGTATTATTATTATTATTATTTTTTATATAGTGCCAGCACTGTACAATTGTTAGTTAGAGACAGGTGCCTACCCCAAGGGGCTTACAATCTAAGAGAGACAAGGAAGGGGGAGCCAAGGGAGAGGTGAACATCGGGAGAGACAAGGATACATTAATGAGAAAATGCAGGTGCACGTGCTTAACTTAGTTACAGGGAATTGATTCTGAGTGAGGGAAGAGGACACAATTTCACTCTCCATGAACCAGGGAAATATTTTTATATTATAAAATGTTGTGAGCCACCCTGAGCTTTAGGGGATAGGTTGGGTTAAAAATCTAAATAAATAAATACATGCAGAATTGGGGAATCTCTGGCCTGTGGATGGCCATCAAACATTGATCAGAGGTTCTCTCTCACTCCCATTCGTTCTGGCCTGGTTGCTGTGGTCCACAGCCTATTGGATGCCACAGAGCACTCCTGGGCCAGTGGCCCTGCCCCCTATGTAGGCATCTATGCTATACTCCCACAGGATGCTTTGGCTGTGAAGCCCTGTGGAAGTGGGGATTTGGCCCCAGTGACGGAAGGTTCCCCATCTCTGTGTGTAACCCCCACATCTTCTAATCCAGTGAATATTTAGCATTGGCCATTCTGCTGAACACTGTCTGAAACCAAATTTCTGTTCAACTCTGGGGTGGGTGGTGCTTGTGTGTGTTTTTTCTCTTCCCCTCATTTCATTGGAACCACTTTCTTCTTTCCTGCTCTCAGCTTGGGCCAGGTATCTCCTAAGAAGGTGGTTATGATGGAGGAGGACACTAGCATGAAGTTTCATCAGCAGCTCCTGGCTATCGATGAAAACCTGGGAAAGGAAGAAGTGGAGGCCCTGAAATTTCTCTGTAGTGACTTGATCCCTTACAAAAAACTGGAGGCTGTGGAATCGGCACAGGACATTTTCCAATTTCTCATGGCTAAAGACATCCTGAATAAAGGGGATACTTTCTTGCTAGCTGAGATTCTCTACAGGATCAAGTGTCACTTCCTGCTTCAGAAACTTGGATTCACCAAGGAGCAAGTGCAGGAAAATCTCCACCAGAAGGGGAAGGTGTCCCAGTTCAGGTGAGGCTTTGGAGACTCTGATACCTCCAGTTTGTTTCTGCCTGAAATGATAGTGTCCTGTTAACATGTCACCCAAGAATGGGGCGTAATAAATAGATTTGGATCCGTGGTTAGGATTTAAACCAGAGATTACTAATTTGAAAGAGAGTCAAATTACACATTCTGGTGTCAATTGGCTGAAATATAAATTCAGGATGTACAGTTGAATGGCCCCTGATGTCAGTGGGAAATTTTCATAGAGATTGGTGGGGAGGAGAAAGAATAAACACTTTTTTATAGTAAGTTTATTTTTAGTTGTTTGTTTGTTGGATTAACCCTTTGCTTTTGTTTTCCTGCAGCACTTTATTATCATGTCTTATCACTGGCCAAAGCAATTTACTCCCTTTATAGGCCCCCAGTGTTCCTGCTCTGTCTTTCTTCCCCTCCTTCTGCATGGTCCCTGTGAGTCTTTTGTTTTTTCCTTTGTATTTCCTTCTGTGCAGAAACTCCAAATCCCTAAATTGGTCAGCAATTGAATAGTTCATATTGACTTTGCAGTGTCGTTAAAGGGGTTTGTACTTAATAACGCTCTAGTCTAGGAAGCAGTGTGATTTGTACATTTAAGTTCCAAGTTTTCTCTAGAAGCTGCCACAACTTTACTTGTTTTAGGTTGGAAAGGACTGGACATTGATGGTTCTGAACGTGTCAGGGTTCACAGTCCAGGACATGGGTGGATTTGCAGAATCCAGAGCAAAGTGGTGGCAGAATTAGCTTTGGAGCACAGCAAGGGCAGGACTGGGTACAGACAAGACCAGTTGGTAGAGGCAGGAGCAGATACACCCGTAGCTTCCTATTCCAGGTGGGTGTGCACACTTTTAGTATGTATATAGTGCCTGCAGTGTTTCTGGTGCTGTGCAATCATGATTAGAGGCAGGTTACTTCCCCAAGGGATTTACAGTTTAGGATAGACAAGGGGAAGGGACCTAGGGAGAAGCAGATACATACATTTCCATTTTACAGATGGGGGAACTGAGAGAGAGAGTAACTTGTCCAAGGCCACGCAGTGAGATCATAGCTAAAATGGGATTTGAACCCTGGTCTCCAGGGGCCACTAGTTCAAGGCTCTTGTTCCCTACAACATGTCTCCAGGCAACACAAATAGACCTTGCAGGTAGGGCTGGCTCTAAGAAGTTTGCTGCCCCTCTTTGTACCCCAAATTGTACCCCCTGCCTGCAAGGCATCTCTAGGCTGGGATTGGCACTGGGAGATAACTCCTTCCCACTAACTGTTCGTTCATTGAGGAGCATTTCCACTCTGCCCTCATTGCAGGTGCTGAGCTAGGGTTTGTTAGCCGGGCGGGGGGGTGCTTGGAGATGGCATCTGGCTTTCTTAGGGGAGCCCTGAGGGGGTCCATGCAACCTTTGGAAAAGCTTCAGGTGTCGTCATAGCCCCAGAAGGCAGCTACCCTGGGCAAGGGTGTCTACCTGTCTGGTGGGTAGCCCTGCCTTGCTTGCAGGTGATGCAATCAATACCCCATCTCTAACACACTTGAAACAGCTTGAGTCTATTCCTCTCCATGCTTGCATATGACCAGTTAATGGGATAGAGGGGCTTCACTGAAGCAGGGAAGTGTCCCTTCAAGGATTTTCATCCTGGCTCAAGTGTATTGTATTTTAAATACTGCATGTGATCATGTAATTACTGTTGGCTAATAATTATTATTCTGTATATCGTGCCAGCCATGTACCTGGCACTGAACATCCATTTATTAGAGACTTTATCTGCACCGATGAGCTTTCAACCGAGAGAGGGAAACAAAAGAAGAGACCAG
Organism: Sphenodon punctatus; assembly: GCA_003113815.1. NCBI lineage: Eukaryota > Metazoa > Chordata > Lepidosauria > Sphenodontia > Sphenodontidae > Sphenodon > Sphenodon punctatus. The sequence continues at coordinate 3,763,584 of QEPC01014514.1, forward strand.
GATACGTTCACAAAATTGAGAAGTCTCAGGTGCACGTGCTTAGCTTAGTTACAGAGGAGAAAGGGACTCTAATGAAAGGACAGGTAGGTCTTTAGAAGGGATATGAAGGTTAAGAGGGAGCAGAGGAGGAGTTCCAGGCAAAAGCAGCAGCTTAGGAGAAGGGGTGAAGACTTGGGGGCAGATGAGGATGGTGGCAGAAGAGGAGTAAAGCTCCTGAGTGAGAATGTAGTGGGGAAACTGTAGAAAGATAGATAGAGCTAGGTCATGAAGAGCCTTGAAGAAAAGAGCTTGTGCTGAATAGAAAGATAGAGCGGGAGCAGGGGATGTGAGGACTGTGTACTTGGAGATGCTTTACACAGAATTTTCCACTTTTTCAGTAGTCCTTGGACTCCATATGATCCAACCAAGAAAGGCTGCTAAAAGGCAGGCACTAAATCAGGCCAAATAGGGTTTCCAAGAACTACTTCCCATGGGGTGTGTGTGTGTGTGTTGTACTGGCTTCCTACAGGCGCATTGTGGATCAGAGGCTGCTCTCTCTTTCTGGTGGGCTTTCCATCCCTGGGCTCTTACTTCAGTGCCAGTAGTGAGGGTGTGTCTGGCACAGAGTGACAGGAGGTTGGCTAGTGGTGGTGTGGGTTGATAGAGCAGGGTTTGCACTATGTAGATGATGCTCACCCAGCTGGATTTGTGTCGCGCAGGCAGATGCTCTATGAGCTCTCGGAGGACATAACCAGTGAGAATTTGAAGAATGCCATATTCCTCCTGAGGGACCAGCTTCCAAAGAAGCAAACCAACCTGGTAAGCATGGAGTGTGGTTGGCAGCAGTGACGGCTCTAAGAGCGAGATGGGATTTTCCTAGAGTAAGACTGTTGTTGAAATAGCATGCAATTTGGGGTGAAGTACAACAGCTGGTGTTTGTAAAAGTTGCTTACAAGCTGTACTGTTGGAGCCCCTTCATTTTGAGTTTAAACTGATTTTTACCCCCCAAAATCCCAGGTTTTACAAAAACTATTCAGTTTTTACTAGTTTTTCACACAAATTTTGTATCCTACAAGTACATATAAAATAGATTATTTTATTAGGAAAATACAATGCCTTGCATTAGTGCATGTTTGGTGCGTGCACATGTGTACATGCTGATGAATCTCATGCCCACCACATACACATTTAATGCTATTAGCAGTTGAGTTTTAAGATTTGTCCCTCTAATGTAACCTCCCCTGCCCTCGTATCCCCCTTCTTCTTCTCTTGTTTGGGACCTCCCTGGGGGGTAGGAGGGATCCAACATAATCTAGGTATTTGGTACTTTAATGCATACACCATGGGGAAGTCGTCAAACGAAGGGGCAAATTAGGGACTCCTGCCCAGGAATTTCACTATGCTAGGGACTTCAGATAACTATTGACAAGCATTTTAACAAAGCAATATGGGGCGGGAGTGGGGGATACCCCAGGTGCTTTACTTTTAAGATTAACACACAATAACACTAAAACATAAGCTAACATATGTGTCTAAACATAGTAAAATAATTTGTCCCAATTGTCCAGTGTAAATATTTATGGACTAATGGTTTTAAGTCACCAACAGTAAGCTGTTTAAAGGAAAAGTTTTTATTGCAGGTTAGGGAGTTTTCTTAAACAGAGGTGAGCATACAGTGTTTTGATTCTGTTTCAGTGCTACAGTGAACCACATTAAATTCAATTGATCTACTTAGATTCTTTTAAGTACTTAATCTACTTAATACTTTAAGTATTGTTCTGTCCCCCAAAATAGACCCTGACATTTACTCAGAAAAAATAGTCTTTTTTTTTTTTTTTGCACCAATTTTCACCTGTTTTTGTTGTAATAAACACTGATAAATTCCCAGAAAAAATAAAAGAACATAAAAACTGAAAATGAAGGCCCTACATCTATCACATAAGTACGCAGGACTCTGCAGCTGATAGTACTTTTATTCAAGGTTCTAAGGTCATAGTGGATATAAGGAGTTGCCTAACTGAATCAGAGCAACAGTCCATCTTAGCCCAGTATTGTCACAACCTGACACAGCAGGGTTTCAAATCTGACTCCAGGAGGCCTCACCCAAGCATGCTACCAGAGATCCTGAATTGGAGATGCCGGGAATATTTGTAAGTGAGATTGGTGGTGTGTAATGGATGGTCTAGCTGTTCCATAGTTAGTGCATTGTGTTGTCACCACCAGGACCGATCCAGCTTCTGTGCCTACTTCAGACTCTCTATCTCCCTTCTATTTCTAAGTAGGCAAATGGCTCAGGATGCTCAGGGACACGATTCTCCTACGGAATTGTTAAAAAAAATTCTTTGGAATCTCTGGGCCACCTGGCCCGATTCCGCAGGACCCTCCCTCCCTGCCCAGTGGACTGGGCTTCCTTCCTCAGCCTGCTTGGGCCCAGTAACTCACCCTGGCTCAGGTGGTGGCGGTGGCAGCAGCAGGAGCCCTGGGCACTGCTGCTACCCTCCCCCTTCTCAGCCTGTTAGGCTTGGCATTCCTGGCCAGGCTGAGGAGAAGGAGGGTAGCCGTAGCGGTCAGGGCTCCTGCCGAGGTGGGCCAGGCCAGGCTGAGCTGAGGTGCTAGGGGTTACCTCTCCCCTGCTTGGGCCCAGCAACTCACCCCAGCACAGGTGGTGGTGGCGGCGGCGGCAGCAGTAGGAGCCTTGAGCACTATTGTCCCCTCTCCTCAGCTCAGCAGGCTTGGCGTTTCTGGCTGGGCTGGGGAGAGGGAGGGGGTAGTAGCTGTGCTCTGGGCTTGTACCAATCGGGCTAGGCTAGGCGGGTGCTGGGGGTTGTCTCCTTCTCTCCCCCCCCCCCCCCTCCGCTTTGGCCCGCTATCTCAGCCCGGTGTAGCAAGCAGTGGTGACAGCGAAGGACACGGACTCAGAGTGTTGCTGCTACCCTCCCTCTCCACAGCCCAGTCAGCTCTGAGTTCCTGAGAAGACCAGGCTGGGGAGAGGGTTGCTGGCTGACATCACAGCAAGCAAACCTCCGATTGGCTTGCGTGGTGATGCCACCCATCAGTCACTGCTGGCAAGCCAATCAGAGGCTTGCATGCAATGATTGAGTGACATCACCACACACAAGCCAATTGAGGTTTGCATGCTGTGATGTCACCCAGCAAGGGACATTTCATGGGGAATTTCCCTGTGGGAGGGATTCCATGATTTACTGCATAAGTAGCATGAGGAGCAAATAATTTGGGGCAGCATGACATAGCTTTTTTTTTTTAGCTGTGCAGGGTTTATGAGCTTCAAAGACGTTCCATCCAACCGCCAATGTTCAAGGCATGTCACCATGAAGGTGTTTCATATGGTTTTCTAAAGGTTTGGAAGTTGGAGAAGCACGATTGGTAGTTGATGCTAGGATTTGTCCTTGGGTGTGGAAAGATTTGGCTGATCAAGATGGGGTGGGAGGTGCAATTAGGGACACTAGTATTTTATTTTCTCTGCTGTCTGGTAGACTGCTCTGGAGTTCCTGACCTTACTGGAGAAGCAAGGCCTTTTAGCAGAGAACAACCTTCAAGTGCTGGAGAAAATCTGTAAAAATGTTTCACCTGATCTCCTGAGAAAAGTGAACAACTACAAATGGAAAAGTGGTGGGTAATTCTGTATAAATAATAGGGCCACATTTTTAGATTGTAAGCTGTAGGCAGGGACCGCGTCTTTATCTTTGTTCTGTAAAGCACCAGGTACACGGCTGGTGCTATACAAATGTTTATAATAATAATAACTGAGTTAGAGAGCTGGAACTACAGTGCACATGCTTTACACATGCATCTCTGCAGCTGAGATTCAAACTCTCCACAGGAATGCTGCTGTGCTGTCTCTAATGTGTATTGCCCTTCTGCTACTTCTACAGTAAGTACTGTGTGCTAAATAGGATTCCTATCTGCAAAGCAGAATGTGGCTGGTGGTGACTGTACAGGATTGGGAGGCGCAAAATCTTGGCACTCTTCCTGGCTTTGCAAAGCATAATATGATTTAGGACTGAAGAACTTTATATTAGTGCTCAAGATTAACTTGGCCCTAAGGGCTTCTCTGGATAAGTGTTGGCTGAACTCATGCAGACAAGTATACCGTGTCAAAAGGATGTGGATAGAAGGGGTACCACACAGTAAGGCGTGGTGCCAAAATGTTCAGTGCGGTAAGGAAGGAAAGGGAGGCCTGGAGAGCCCCAAAGAAGAGAAGTGTGCTTTTAAGATAATCAGCCACCTAGAACCAGATCCTTGGGCTTTCTGAACCCCACACAGTGGGAATGGGTACACACAGACCCTCACATATTTGGGTCCCTTATGCCTTTAATAGTATTTCTACACTCTTACTTTTTAGGCATCTCTTACTAGGTACATCCCTACAAAAATCATTTAAAACAGACCAGCTTGTGCTAGCTGGAAGGATGTTTGACCTCTCTTGTTCGTTGTGTCTGTCCTCTTTTAGATGCTGTGTCTGAGCAGGAAAGCAGCGTGCTGGGCAGCCAAGTGGAATCATCTCATTATGGGTCCAAAGAACCGTTTCCTCCTAGGAATGCTGGGCTGTTGGGATCACAGGTATGATTCTCCCTTATATATTTCAGATCCTTGGCCTTATTAGTCATTTTTAAGTTTTGGTTGAAAGTGGCAGTATTTCCTCCTGCTGCAGACTCCCTTATGTCATGTATTTTCAGCTCAAAACCTATTGATCCCTGGAGCCATTCTGTTGAGGAGGAATTATCTAAGCATGGCCTCTTTAGGGAGATCTTGTCCCCACTGGGTTATAAGGGGGCAGTGAGGCTAATAAGACTAAGGATCACTGATCAAGAACTGCAGATTGAAAATTCTGCTTTAGCTTCCCAAAAGATTGCCCTTGGCTATAGATGTATTAGTGGGAGAAAATCCCCCCCCCCCCCCCCCCGTATTTGTTATTTGGCTTAAATTTGCGTATTAAGTCAACTATTTCCTGCACTGTTACCGCTGACCTTACAGGACCTATATTACTCGGAAGATTCCGTGGTATACCAAAGGAAGAAAGGCTGTGCACTCATTGTGATATGGCTGTCCCTGAGACTGACAAGCATGTCATTTTATATTGCCCTGCTATTGGCCATCTGAGGGACAAATATATCGGGTCTTTTCTAAAAAGCATGCATGCGTTGTCTGAAGATTTACTTTTGTATCGCCTGTTAGATGGTTGTGATATGCCTTGTTCTCGTGCAGTGGCAGCATTTTGTGCTAATGTAATTTTCTACAAGCAGCAGTGTGAATTTACTTCTATTTCTTAATTTGAATTCCAAGTTCTGAGTTGATGGGGGTGTTGGCGTAATTGTATGTTTATAATGTCCGGGGCTTATGTATTTTAGATTTAGATCTATAATTTGGGCTTATGTATTTTAGATTTTTGTATCTTGATTTTAATTTTGATATGGTGATATTTCTCCGTTTATGTTTGTTATAGTCTAAGGCTGACAATAAATATTTTTCCTTCCTTCCCTTATATATTTGTACCCTGCCCTGTCCAGAAGTAGTTTTAGGGCAGCTTATGAGAGAGAGAGAGAGAATATATTTTGTTTTAATATTCATAATTAATATGTATAGGATTAATTAATATATGTATAGGGTTGTCAGATATGCAAATGTTTACAGGACACTGATTAAAAATACATGTTACAGGGCCTGCATGCCACTGCAGCCCCTGCAACATGTGTTTTTCATAGATGTCCTGGAAAAGAAATCACATATCTGGCAATGCTAAAAGGGTAGGCTTGGGGAGGAGACTCCTCCAAGTGAGAGAGATGGAGGAGTGGGTAGAATTTATATCTATCTAAATAATATATAAATTCTACCCACTCCTCCATCTCTCTCACTTGGAGGAGTCTCCTCCCCAAGCCTACCCTTTTAGCATTGCCAGATATGTGATTTCTTTTCCAGGACACCTATGAAAAGTACATGTTGCAGGGTCTGCGTTGGCATCTGAGGTGCCAATGCAGGCCCTGTAACATGTATTTTTCATCAGTTTCCTGTAAACATTTGCGTATCTGGCAACCCTATACCCTCCTCTCTCTTCCCCCCCCCCCCCCCCCCACACACACACAGGGGCTGTGGCTCACTCAAGAAACTTCCTGGAAGAGAGACAAAACCGTGTCTCCTCCAGAGCAGTGAAGCTTCATGGCCACTAGCCCAAGAACAGCTGCATTCTCTAGTGCCAGCCGTTGGCACTGGTTAGATGTATGTGGGTGCTGCTGGTGGTGCAGGGATCAAGGGCATCAAACTACTGGGACTAGGGCATTTTAATTGCCAGTTATGCACCACTGTACTAGAAAAGAGAAAACCTGAGGAGACGTGTATGGAGCCAAATGACTCAAGGGGTTGGTAGTGATTTAAAGAGTTTTTCACTTCTACGTTGCTATCTCAAATTTAGCCAAAGTGACAGGAGATTAAAAGTTGGCTTCTCCCTGATAGTTGCTGGCTGCACCATGGGAGGTATGTTGCTATTGGCCTCAGTCCATTTTTTCCACTTGAAAGTGGTCCATAGAGGAAAAACTCCCATGCTCTGCTTTTGGGGCATGGTTGCTCAGAACATAAAACCCACACAGGTGGATGTCAAACATAGCTTGTGGGGCTGGCTTGTTCCTTGCCTGTCCACTCTGTGGTGAGGAGCAGACCATATAAATCAACAGTTTCCCATGGGAGAGCTTCCTAGGAAAATGCCTACTAGGTGGATTTACCACATGGGAGAAGCATTCATATGATACAAATAAGCCTGTGGTGTTTTACCACATAGCGCTTCTTGTGGTTATCTATGGCGTTAACCTTTTGAAACTTGTGATGTATGAAAATACCTTTATTCTAATACAGCTATTGCTGTATTTCTGCTGGATCCCTGCAACGTCTTCCCTCACCCTGGCAATTATCATATAGTCTCTCCTGGGAGTTGCTCCCAGGGCAGGGTTAAGGTCTACTTCAGGCACTGAGCTGGCCACCAGAGAGGAACTCCCCAATTGTAATATAAACAGAACAAAATAAATAATTATAGCTGACAGGTGCGGAGCAAGGGGACGGGGGCAGGAGAAGCAAATCCAGGAATGAAACTTGAGCAGGGCTTCCTATACTAACTTCCCTGAGGTTCCTGGCAAGGTGTTCCCCCTCCCTTCACCAGACAAAAAAGATCATTATGCATTCTAGTTCTTGGAAGATAAGTCAGTGAAAATCAGTTTGGCACCCATGGCTATACAAATTTGATACTCCTGCTCTAGGGAAGACTTGCCTCTGCCTTGTAAACTATCTTTCCTCTTAAGTTAGGAGGAGGCATCTTTAGCAGTTTCCAGTACCTTTTATAAGAGTTTTGCAGCAAACCTGAAAATGTCTTTTTCACTACAGCTCAATCAACAAATGTTTTGCTGCTTTTGGGGACTGTTAGTCTCTTCCCTGACTTCATCGCGTACCCCCCCCCCAAAAAAAAGCATCGAACACTGTTATCAAGACCTTTTTCCCCCCTCCCCTTTTTAAGTCTCTATTGGAATAATTTATTATAAAATCAGTTCAAAATTAATATGGTTATTTTTGTTTCCTGAATAGGAGTTCCCCATCAGATACCAGAGTGTTAACATTAATGGTAAGCTTTTGTGGAAAATGCAGGGTCTTATTTAAGTGTTCTATTTATTCTAATTTACTGTGGGGAAGTTTCTGGTGCTCACTTAAAGCTTAGTTTGCTTGCCTGCTTTTTTCAGTGTCGATTCTTGACTTAGTCTCTTCTAATATCCCTAAATATTAGAAGGGATATTCTGCACTCTCAGTGTAGTCCCTTAAGCATCTGCAAGAGGATCTGGGATGATACTGAGAGGATATAACTTGAAAAAGAAACGTTACAGGTAAGCAACTTGTATTTCTTCTTCATTAGCCTCTCAGTATAGTCTCACTAGAGGTAGACTAGAAAGCAAGAAGAAGAGGGGGAGGGGTTACAGCAAGTTAAATATGAAATTTATTAGACTCAAGAAAACAGAAAATTCAAGACAGATCGACCAAAACTTGTCTCTGCCTGAGCAGCAAGGTCCAAACTATAAAATTCAATAAGAGTAGAGGAAGAGCTCCAAGTAGCAGCTTTAAATATGTCCACCAGTGGAATGTGATACAGAGCCGCCACTGACAGAACCATGGCTCTTGTGGAATGTGCCCAGATTCCTGAGAGTGGTGGTAGCCCTGAAACATGATAACATTTCCATATACACTCCCTTAACCCACCTGGAGATGGTTTACTTTGAGGCTTGACACCCTCTCCTTCCTGGCCCAAACAGAACAAAAAGGGCATCAGAACCCAGAAACAGCTTAGTATGGCGGAGGTAAAATAGGACAGTCCTACATACATCTAGTTTATGCAAGGCTTCTTCCCCCTGTGAAGATGGTGTGTGTGTGGGAAGGTAGGTAGAGAAATAAACTGCTGTAAATGGGTGTCAGAAACAGTCTTGGGTAAGAAGACTTAGTGTGGCCTGAGCACCATTGACTAATAACGAAAAATGGTATCGGGCAGTCTTTCTGAGCAGGGACAGATGTTAACCACCTGGAAGGGTTCATGGCTTTCATGTGTTAGATCTTTATTGGTCCAGAATGGGCTTGATATAGATGTCTTTTTAGAGATGAAAATATCAACCGATAAAAGTCTGTGTAAGAAACACACAGAAAGATATAGCCATGCAAACTGATACTGGGATAATAGGATCCTGGGCTGTTATAAGCTAGAGTTTGGATACGAGAAATATTTAAATGATTTGAATGATCCTCGAACAAGGAATGCTTTTATTAGGTTAAGATTCCATTCTGTCCCCTCCCCGCCCCCCCCCCCCCGTTCAACGTGTATATGTAGACTTTGGGTGAGGTCGTGAGAGGGTTCGGCGTGCTCTGTCATCAGTACACCCATGATACGCAACTCTACCTCTCTTTTTCTGCAGACCCAGACCCAGCAGTCTTGGTGCTTACCCAGTGTTTGGCGACTGGGGAGTGGTGGTAGACGCTTAGCTGGGGAGGTGGGAAGCATTGGGAGGCTATGCTTGTCTATGGCCATAGCTATAACTCCTAGCCGCTGGATTTTGTATATTTAGAAGCTGTCAGCAGGCCCTGCCCCCATCCCTTAAGCCCTGCCCCATCCCTTAAGCTCCACCCAGTTTGGGGTTTTGGAGCACATGTGTGCTTTGCACGCGTGTACATGAGGGGCCCATAACTGAGGCTTGAGCCCAGCCCTTCTCAACCTTGCTACGCCGCTGGGTTGTATCGCAGCCCCCTGTCGGTGGCTGGGGATGCCTAACTCAAAGTCCCCTGGGTTCACCGGGTGGCGACGATGGGGAGGGCGTTCTCGGTAGCTGCTCCAAAGCTGTGGAATTCCCTCCCGATGGAGGCCCGCCTGACCCAGACCTCCCCTCTTCTTTGGAGAGGGAGACAGGTAAGGTGGGGTGGGTTAGGGGAGGAGGGTTGGTTCTGCCCTTTTAGTATATTTTTAAATTTTAAATTATGAGTATATTTTAATTGTGGATTTTATGATTGCTTCTGTTGTAAGGCTCCACAAGCTCCTCTGTGAGCAGGAGGGCGCAGGATAAAAGAAAATCAATTTTTAAAAAAAAAAAGATTCCAGATGATGGAGTCAGAGTACTTATATGGTAGATATGGAAATTTGCCACTCTCCTCCAGGTATTGTATTTGTGGGGCCGCTGTGATAGAGGATTTGCCACATTATTTGTTGGAATGTTCACTTTATACTACCCTGCGGGAGACGTATCTAGGTGAATTGTTAAGGCATACTAAGTTTTGGCCGGTTAAGTTTAAGATAATTTCTGCACTTGCAGCTAGAAATGCTCAAATCACTAAGAATGTAGCAATATTTGCCCAGAAAGCAGCAGCAGAACGGGCAAAATACATTGAGAAACAAGTTTATGATTGTAAAGGGAAGGGGATCAGGATGTTTAGAAGTTTACAATTGTCTTAAGCGTTTAAGGTTTTATGTATTTTATGGAATATCTTGTGTATTTTGTTTTTATATTTTGGGGGATGGATTTATTTTGTTTTGGATTACAGTAGTTTTGATTTGGTGATACTGTATTTTTGTAGTTGATCTGTTATGGCCAATTGTGGAAGTCTAGATGCTAGTGCCTGAATCTTACTGACCCTTCTTGCCAAGGTAATAACTACCAGAAAGGCAGTTTTAAATTAAAGTATATCATGGGGACTTGAGTCCATAGGCTCAAAAGGTGCTTTCATAAGGGTTTGTAAAATAATATTTAAATCTTAGCTGGGGCATAGTACTCTAGATGGGGGAAAGAGAATAATTGCCCCTTTCAGAAAACAGGTAACTATACAACAATCAATGAACAAAGAACCTCCATTTACAGGTGCCTGAAAGGCCTTTATTGCAGCTAAACAAACTTTTATTGATGACACTGTTGCCTCTTTTTCTAAGAGAGAAACCAAATAGTCCAAAATAGCAGGTATAGTAGCCGAACTAGGGGATATACTCTTCCCTATACACCATGCAGAGAACCTCTGCCACTTAGCCTTGTATGACCCATGCGTGGTTGATTTCCTACTAGCAAGTAGAATCTGTTGCACTCTATCTGAACACTCTCTACACGATTAAGGAGAGCAGCCTCCCAAGCTGTGAGGTGGAGGGAGGGTAAGGTTAGGTGCCACGTTATCCTTTGTGAAGGGATATCTTGTCCGGAGTGTTTGGGAGAGGCCATGGGGAGTCTATTGACACCTCCTTGAGATTTGAGAACCAATATTGGTGAGGCTAGTCTGGGGCTATTATAAACATCTCTCCCCCTTTCTCCCTCAGGATGTCTAAAATTCTGGGAATGATGGGGATAGGAAGGAAGGCGTACAGAATGTCTTGTGGCCAAGGTGCTACGAGAGCATCTCCTTGAGATCTCTTTTCCTCTCCCACCCTCGAGAAGGAGGTTGGGTGTTTCTTGTTGTTAACACACACAGAGGTCTGTAACAAAGGGCCCCCAGTGCATCTGCGAGGAGCAGTACATGGATGTCTTCAGTGTCCATTTGTGAGACACTGAACTGACCCAAATTAGGGGTTGAGGGTCCCTTTCTCCTTGTCTGTCTTCTTGAGCGACCTGTCCAGTTCGGGGAAAGAGTGCCTGTGCAGAGATCCCTGAGCAGGGGATCTGCCTCGGCGTGGGGATAACCTCATTGGGGAGGAATGAGGTGTCCTGGGCTTTGCAGAAGCCTGAGAGGACTTAAGGGCTGATGACACCACAGAGGTGCATGCAACTGAACCCAATGGCACCTCCCTGTGGACACTACCCAGAGTGGGTGAGAGTTGGGGCCACTCGGGGCACGCCTCCATAGTTGGGGTTTGGTCCCGTGCCAACATAGTTCTTTCTGTCAGGAACTCAGTTAGGCACTGGGCTCTCTTCTGGTGTGGAATTTAAAGCTATGGCACACAACACAAGTGCTGGAGTTGTTTTCTGGCCCCATGCAAAACAGCCACCGCAGGTGAGAGTCTTGCCTCGCAGTCACCGCATTTTCTAAAGCCCTTGGCAAGGGCCGTACATCAGTTGTCTCTTCCTACACCAAGCCTGCTGAAGGTGGGAACAAAAGAATTGGGGGAACTCGTTTAGGTGCCTATTTATGGGTGAGGGATTGATGTCAGGGAGGCGCAGAGTGCTTTGATTTGAAAATTGCTTGCTATTCCCTGAGTTGGCCACTAGATGGTGCCAATACCTATAGTGGGACTACACTGAGAGTAATGAAGAAGAAATGACAAATCTCTTGCTTGTCAATTGTGACTGGGAAATAGATAATTTTTCAGAAAGTTTGAAAAGTGGTTCTTTGAAAAGTTTGAACTAATTGGTTCTTTTTAGGGGGGAAATGCATTTCTCTGTGCACACACACACACACCATGATCTAAAGGCACAGGGCTTAAGTTATTGCTAATAAAGCTTGCAAGGAGAGTCCAATCAGTTTCATGTGTGTGTAACATTTTCTTTTCTATTCCATTCTTGCTTTGTAGACTCTTGCACTGAAGAGTTTGGGAGCCTGCGGGTACATACCGAGAACATGCACTCCTTACCTGCCAGACAAGGTTTCTCTCAGTATTATATATATTTCTTTTGTTATTGCCTGCCAGGAAGCAGAGGCACCATTACCTTCCTGATCTTTGAGTGAGCTGAATTTGAATGTAATTTTAGGACATTTTCTCTCATGAACACGTTGTAGTGTGCAGTTATTGTTCTCCAGGCAAGCTGTGCCAGCTGCTGCTGAATTTAAGGACATAGTTCATTTTCACTTGTGTTTAAAAATTCTCTTGATGATGCACAAAACAGAGTCCAGGTCACACCTTTTCTGCAGCTTTGTAGAGTCTCCACTGCTGATAGGAGGTTTTTTTTTTTTTAAAAAAAGAAGCAAACTTTTTTGTCCCTGAAGCACCTACAATCATTGACCCATGTTCACCGTGTTTTCCCTGTTGGCAGCAGTGGGTGGTGGGAAAGCAGTGAACATGGATCTCTGCCTACAATAGGTCTAGTTTGGAATACACATAGGGAACATGTTGAGTAAAACAGTGAAATAGTTCTTAGGTTACTGTAACAGCACCGTAGCAAATACAAAAACCATAGCATTCATTTCTGGTGGAGCAACAGAAAATAGTCCTTACCTCCTAAATGTCCGTGTTATCTGTTTTCTAGATGACAAAGCAGTAAACATCGTGCATAGCTGCTCCAATATGATCCAGAGACCTGACACGGAGGTTTGATATCTCTTAAATACTTTTCTGACTATTGCTGTTTAATCACTAAATTTCTGGGTTTAGGAATAATTTTTTAAAATAACTCTCCATTGTTTTAAATATCTTCTCAGAAGCCCATTACTCTCTCTGCCTTTCTGTTTGACTCCCACAGAAGCCTCCATTCTGCACTTTCTGTAGTGGCTTCCATGGGTTCTGTGGGAAGAAACTACAGCTTTGTTTTTGTTTTTTCTATAGTTTCTCCAGTTTGTGTAGGTTCAATCTCTTCTCCCCCCCCCCCCCCAAAAATAATAATAATTGTATTTGTAATGTTGGGGGGGTGGGGTTTTTTTTTTATTCTAAAAACCCTCCTTTGTATAAGCTGCAAATGTTTTCTCTGCTCCTTTTTCATAGATGACAGTCTTCTATAAAATGGATGGGTCACATCGAGGTTATTGCCTCATTATCAATAACGATGTTTTTATGGGGGGTCTCAATGAAAGGAAAGGATCTTTTAAAGATGCTGGTAAGTTATTTCAGCTTCTTGTTTTGACATGATCAACCCCTCTGATTAGATTTAGAACACCTACCCAAGGTAAACAGGTAATTATTAATTGGGAAAGGAGTGTCAGTAGGACCCTTTTTAAAAGTTTTGTCCAGACAGCCTTTGTACTTCAAAAAGAGAATTCAGAATCATAAGCTGTCCCCTTCTCCAGTCACAAGACAGGCTTAAAAGTTTTGAGAAGTGGAAAGACTTAAAAAGAATTACTACTCCTGGCTCCAGCATAGCATAAAAACTGTTAGTGCCGAATACATACTTTTAAGGTAATTTTTAAACTACTGTTAAGACCATTTAAAAATATTCATGTTTGGTTTTGTGCATTTTAGTTGAATTCCAATTTCCATTGGCATGCAGCTTGGCAAAATTCATGGCATGATAAATTGTCTTAGTCACAAAAGGTATGATGGTACAGATAAATAAATAATAGGTAAATCCAACAACAACTGTACACCAAGGCAAATAAACTCCACAGTAAAAAGTCACAACCAAATAAATTGGATACATGCAAGCACAGTGGCGAGTACAAATTGCCATCACTTTATATAAATAAACAACAAGTCTACTGTTGTCCAAGAACATGCATTCTTTCCTGCTTCACACTTTGGGGCAAACCAGAGACCTTTTAGGCTCTGCTCTTTAGACTTTACGTTCCAGTGAAGCTGTGGGGACTAGTTTCCTTTTCAGTCCCTGGTGGCTTCTTTATAGATCAGCATAAGGTTCATACCTACTTTGATATATTTGTTTTGTTTGCATCATTTGGTTTGCTTGTTCTTGGACAGCAGTAGACTTGTTGTTTATTTATATAAAGTGCTGGCAATTTGTACTCGCCACTGTGCTTGCCTGTATCCAATTTATTTGGTTGTGACTTTTTTCTGTGGCGTTTTTGTCTTGGTGTATAGTTGTTGTTGGATTTACCTATGATAAATTGTCTTAACAGTAAAAAAGAGCAATATTTTATAATGTAATGGAAAAGAACAGACATCTGAAAACATGAATAAATTTACATTAAGCTATATAGTTGAATGAATGTGTATACCTATTTCCTGGTTAGAAAACAGAAGTACCAAATATAGGATAAAGCTATATTTACTTTAGTTTATTTACAACCATTCCATTGTAAGTATTTATTCCAGCCAGTAGGAGTGCACCTTGCTTAAGAAAATAACTAAAAAGTACAGAAGGCAGTCTTGATTTAAATCGGGGGTAGGGACCCCCCTCTCCACCCTCCTGTGGGTTGGATCTGCATCAGTCTGCGGGTCTAATTACCCCAAGGGGCAGAGGTGGGCATAGCTGCTTTGGGCTGGGGTCCCACCCTCTGCTGTGCAGGCAGGGTTGCAGCCCAGAGCATCATGCAGGGGCTGGGGCCACACAGGGAATGCTCTGCGCAGGTAAAGCCTTGGCCCGAAGCGCTTCCTGGCACCCAGAGGCTCCCCACTTCTTTGATGTCTGCCAGTAGGCTGTCAGGAAATGGTCAACCGATTGTAGGCAATGTAAAATGGAGGGAGCCTCCAGGTGGCAAATGAAGGGACATCGTGGGTCAGAAGTGGACCGCACACCAGTAATTCCTCACCCCTGATTTAAAACCAAAATTTTTCTTGCCTATTTCAGGTGGTGGTTTAATTCAACGGGATTTAAAATCACTCCATCCTGTTCTGTACTTAAGGGGAAAGAAATTAACTTTTCCGTTTTCTCCCCCTTCCNAGGCTTCACCATGCGAAGGATAGAGACTACACCTATTTCTCACCAGGTTACCTATACAAGAAACACCCCCCCCCCCCCCCCCAATCTTTTTAACAGAGGAACTGCAGCATGTCTTCACGTGGCTTGGATTAAATGTGAGGACATACAATAATCTGACTTCTGCAGAAATTAAAAACATCATGGACAAATGGAAGTATGAAGATCACAAAAACAGTGACTGTTTTGTGTGCTGTATTCTGTCTCATGGAAAGTCAGGAACAGTCTATGGAACAGATGAAAAACAAGTACGAATCCGCACACTCATGTCCTACTTCCTAGCTAGTCAATGCCCGCAACTGGCTGAAAAACCCAAGCTTTTTTTCATCCAGGCATGTCAAGGTGAAGAGATACAGCGGGCTGCCTACCTCCAAACAGATGCACAGAATCCTGCTTTGCTTTCCACTGAGCAGATAATCTTCCCACCGGAAGCGATTGGAGAAAGCATCCCCGATGAAGCTGATTTTCTTCTTGGCATGGCTACAGTTGATGGCTATGCATCTTTCCGGCATGTACTACAGGGTACTTGGTATATTCAAGCTCTCTGCAATAAGCTGAAGCTCTTGGTACCAAGGTACTACTTTTACTGGGATCATGAGACTGTAGTTAAGATTGCATCTAAAAATCTCAATTCGACATTTGAAAGATTGCATGCTACTTTTAAAACAACAACTCGTATTGAAGTGGAGAAGGAACTTTCTATATAAGCTGTATGCCTATTTAGCTTTATGCACTTTTTTTTTTAAAGTACTTGTTTCTTTGCTGCTGCACTGGCTCTATATTCAGCATCACATATGTTGCTGCAGCAGCCATGCATCTAAATCCAGGCATGAGGAATGCTTGATGACTTCATCAGCTGTAGAGAAGCTGGTCACCAGTTGGCTGGCATTAGAAGCCAAAAATCATCCCTGGTGTCCCTTTAAAGACTTAGGGTGTTTGCACACATGATGGTGCCCACTGCCACCACAGACCTGCCTGGGCAGTGGTAGGAGCGGTCACTCCTGTCAGGATCCAACCTGGTTGCTGAACTAACGTGACAGCAGCCAGGCTGGGGAGGGCCCTGTGGGGAGATGCACAGGTGTACATCCACCCAGCCCCACCCCTGCATCTCATGCAGTGGCCTAACCCCCATTGGCTGATGGGTATCCATGGTGACTGCCCTGCCCCACCCCACCCCCTGCCACTCCAGACTGAGTCCACATAAAGCAGGTTTTCAAACATGAAAGCCTACTTTACTCTGGGTCTGGTGGCAGAATCCTGACCATGGTGGGGGCTAGCCCAGGCTGTGACACAGGGGGTTTCCATGAGTCACAGCCCAGGCTAGCCCCACCATAGTCAGGATCCAGCCCAGGGAAACATCTGGCGGGTGCATTTGAATGTGGCAGTGCCCCCTGGTTTAATCTGTGCTAAAGCCGGTTAAAACGTACCACTGTCACATTTGAAAACACCCTTAGTAGAACTACACCAGGAATCAATCTGGTGTAAGAATGAAGAAATAGCTGCTTGACTTTGATTTTTTTCTTATGAAGATACAAAAAAACCCCTAGAAGAATATAAATGTGTTCTTGCCTTGCTGTGACTCTGGCATTCCTTTGGTCCCATATTGTACAAATAGAATGCCTATGGTTTTACTATGTGGCTGATTCATCATAACTGCCATACTGGGATCAGACCAGTGGCCCGTCTAGACCGGTATCTTGTCTTCGACAGTGGCCAGCACCAGAAGCTTTGCAAAAAGTGTACAACTGATCATTTATGGAGTTATCCGTGCCCTGTTGTTCACTCCCACCCAGCAGTCAGAGGTTTTATCTCTGACCAACTTGGGTAATGGACCTATGGATCTATCCTGCATGGGTGAAAACAGACATGCACCTTAACTCAGCTTTAACACCACTTTAATATTTCTTATGCATGTTGCAAGGCCGCATAGGGTGCCAATACAGCCTTGCAACACGCATAAGAAATGTTAAAGCAGAGTTACGTCTATTTTCACTCCATGTCTAATCTTTGTTTGAATTCAGTAATACTACTGGGCCTCATAGCATTCCATGGCAGTGAGGTCTATGAGTTAATGGTGGGTGTTTTTACACCAAATACATTTCTCCCACAGCTTAAAAATCAGTCTTGGGGAAACGTGGGGGGTGGGGGTTTAGATGCTCCTCGCTGGACCGAAAGTTGCCTGGGAACTGTTAGAAACTGTGCCAGAGGACTCCCAGACGTTTTGAGACATTGACTGGTAAAACCTTGATTATCGGGGATTTACCTAGTCCACATCCCAAAGCTTCTGGGTTTCCCCCAGCGCTGCTGTTTACAAGGTGCCTGGGCAACGTCGGGTCTAGTGAGGAGCATCTAAATCCACACCCTGGAGGATTTCCCCCAAATCAGATTTTTAAGCTGCTAGCAAAATGTCTCCTGCGTAAAAACGTCCTGTATTAAAGTAGTATTTCCTTTTTAGTTGTGTTAAATCTGCTGCCAGTGAGAGCTTATTCCAGAATAACTACCCTTGCTTGTGGGAGCAACTCTTCTTCCCCCCCCCACACCTACCATGAGCAGCGAGAACCAGGTGTTAAATAACACTTGCTTGGGGACTGTGTGGTGTTTGAGCACCCCTCGCTGGCTGTTAGTGAGGCAGCGATGTAGTGTGTGTTTTTCCCTTCACACAAACGCAAAGAGAAAGATTAGACCCTCCCTGCACTACCGCAAACCCAAAATATATCAGCCGGGATTTGTGTGTTGGGATAAAGCAGGGATGGGGAACATCAGACTCGGGGGCCAAATGCGACCCATAGCTCGTTTCTATTTGGTCTTTTTCCAGTTCCTGGATCTGGCCCCTGGATCCAGTTCCTACCTCCAAGCAGTGGAAACCAAGTTCAGTGTAAGGGAGCGGAGATGAGGGCATGCATGCAAGGATAAGGGACAGATCCATGATGTGGATCCTCCTTTTTCTGAGTGCCCCCCTTAAGCACTCCCAACTTTTTTGCAACTCTCAGAGCTTGTACTAATTTTTGAAGGGGCCATTGGGAGGGAAAAGGTTCCCCACTCTTGGGATAAAGTATTGTCACTTAATAGTAAAAATATGTGTACTATGAATTGGAATTAACAATTGCACTCGTTAATTACAGATTATTTTTGCCCTCTCTCTGCCTGTAGGGGTGAAGATATCCTGTCCATACTTACAGAAGTCAATGAAGATGTGAGCAAACGTACAGACACCAAGGGAACAAAGAAACAGATGCCTCAGCCTGCATACACCTTAAGGAAAAAACTGATCTTTCCCGTGCCCATAAACCCTCCCCCATCACAGCAGCAATAGGACTTTATCTTTGTTTCCCAATCACAGCCTACACAGGATACTACAAAGTACAGGCCTATGATATTCTGGCTGCTTATTTAATGGGACTGGTGGAAAATTTGTTGTCATCGAAGGTGAGGCTAATACTCCACTCATTGGCTAATAACCAACGGGCCAATTTTTCTAGCCATGCCTGAAAGATCCATCTTTTCAAGGATGATTGCTGGGGTGGGGTTTTGCCAGCATTACGGGTGCATTTAGGTTTCTGCAAGTTCTTGTAGGTTCTATGTGAAGTAGGTACATCTGAGCTATTATGGACAAGACAGGTGAACTGCTCTGAAGATCTGAAGCATAGCTCTGTTTTTAAGCCCATAATTTCTGATATAATGAGTTTAAATTCTGCCAGTGGTATCTGTTACCACAAGAATTTGTTATCTTCTGTGTGGATGTGTGTTTAAGCTAGAATGGGAGAGACTAAGAAAACATGCCACGCAGGACATTTCAGCATTGGCCAGTGGCTACAGATATTTTCCATCTCAAATGTATGTGTGTCTGTAATCATTAGATGCCTTGCCTAACATAGTTATTAATCTCATGGTGCATAGTAATATCTTGCTACTAAATGCTTATTTGGTATGTGATTGATTTGATGCTAATTATCCAAATGGCTTTAAAAACACAAGACCTCAGTATTTTCCTACCACAGGAAACCAACACTGATTCACTGTTGTAGCTTGGGGAATGGGGGAGGTTAGTGTCAGATGAAAGTGCTGCTGATTTGCAAGTGGATGGGGACTATAACTGCTTGTTATGGGCACAGCACTTTAATTAGCTTCATTGTTACATGAAGGCTGTTTCTATGTTTAGACCTTCCCCCTACTTGCACATGCACGCGCTTGCTCTTGGGTCATAGTTGCATGAAACGAGGCTTACCAGGAAGCAAACCACTCCAGAACATGGTTATCCCCAGGTAGTTTACTGGGCAGGAGGGAATATGGCCATTTTGTGTGACTTTCTGTGTTTGGGGATTAATTCATCCCTGCTCCATGTTACTAAATACAAGCAGCCACATAAAACATTACTGCATGATAACTTCTTCAGAGTGGTACTTTATGACTTAAATGGGTTTTAGCTTAAATCAGTTTAAACTGACACTGGTAATAGCTGTAGTGTATGCAATGCTGTTGCGATCAAGTGGGTCTGGATGGAGTTCCATTCCTAATGCTCCTCAAACAACACTCGCTAACTAGTTGGAGGGTCTGTGTGAGTACGCTGCTTCCAACAAGAAGGGCCCAGTTATTAAGCTCTGGATACCCTCTGGTGACTTACAAATCTCTGCTTTTGCCACAGTGTCATAGTTTTATTTCTAAAAGGTTGTATATTTCTATTGCAGAGCAAAGCCTATCCCTGTTTCCAGCCAAAGTTGTTTGGTGCCTTCCCTCACCTGTGAATCTGGGTGGTTCTTCTGGGTACTGGTACTACTACTTACATTTCAGTAGCACTGCTAGGCGTATGCCACGCTTTACAGTTGCAGAGTTTCTGAGACCAGTCCCTACCCAGTGGACTTACAATCTAAGATGGACATGGGTGAGAGGAACACAGGGAAACACACGCGCACTCCCATTTTCTACAGATGGGGAACTAAGGCTGAGAGGCTGTGACTTGCCCAAGGCCACCCAGTGAGTTAAACTAAACTAAACTGCCTGAGTCAGACCAATGGTCCATCTTAGCCCAGTATTGTCACAACCTGACACGGCAGCAGGGGTTTCAAATTTGGGTCCCAATCCGGCTCTTCCAGGGTCCCCACCGGAGGCCTCCCCCAGGTGTGCTATTGGGGGTCATGAGGTGGAGATGCTGGGGATTGAACCTGGGACCTTATACATGCAAAACACGTGCTCTTACCACTTGAGCTGTGCCCCTCCGCCCCCCCAGCTAAGGCAGGATTCAAACTCTGACTTCTCAGGTCTGAGTTCAGCATCTCTGCCTGTATTAAGCTTCCCAAGTGTTAGGTATAAATCCAGCATTACTTCTGTCTGTATTCTGTCCCCACCATGAACGTTCTTCTGGAAAGGGTGAGGTATACATTCAAAATAATAATGATTAAGGTTCTTGGCTGATAAACATTCTGAACTTCATAGTCACTTAACTGAATGCTAGTACAAGCCAGCAAATCTAACTGGGAACTACAGCAAGCTCCTGGCATGTAAATAATACCTGAAAGGTGCACGCCAATCCTGTAGCTACAGCATTGGCAAAGGGGTGATTGTGAATACCTTCAGAAGTTCATGTACTATGCAAACATTTGTTTACCAGAATCATAGTGAATGATTATTCGCTGGCCTTAGCCCTGCAGTTACTCACCTGAGTCTTCAGACATCTTAGTCATCAGGTTAACAAGCTGAGGGGGACAACCTGGATAACATATTATTTCTGCAGGACAGGCTGTGCCCATAACCTCCTTAGGTGTGGGCCTGGTGCGTGTGTGTGTATGTGTGCCTCCCCTCTGCTCTCAGGTATACCTGGTTCAACAGCCAGTGTGCATCTGGCCTACCTTCTCCAGGATTAACCTCCCTCTGTCCTGTACACTGGAGACTAAAAAGTATCCCTGAAGAGGTGAGCTCAAGTTCAGTGCTGGAAAGAACTTTTCTTCTGTTTTATTTAACGTATTTGTTGAAGGAATGTTTCAAGTTTAGTTTATTGGTACTATGTACTAAATTGTTTCATTTTGAATCAAGGCTACTTTGTATAATGTATCATATAGTATTGAATAAAACTGTTTTTGTTTTAAAAAAAAGTTTAGTTTGTTGGTTAGAATTGTTGAACGCTATAACGCTACAGCTTTGACCTGAGAAGCTAGATGCTCTGAAATTCTCCACCCCTGCTCTGCCAGTTTTGTGAACTGCTTCTGGAGCTGCAGTCTTTCCTTGGCACTGCTGTGGGTGGGTCCCAGCACTAGCCAGGGGAAGAGATTTGCATAATTCAGGATGTTTTGGGTGTTTCTTGAGGCCTCTGGAGGTGGAAAGAAAACTTTTCACTATCAAAGGATTTCAGTGAATGGCTTTGTCTCTGCCTAACAGAATGAAGCCAAATACATTTGCTGTGGTGAAAGCCAGGCTCCCCTGTTTTAACATTGCCATTTCAGTTTATCAGGTTGCTGGAACAGTGGCCACGGGCACACAGTAGTGTGTTTGTTCCTCTTTCTACAGATTGTACTATGTACTTAAGGGATCAAGTATTTGTGATGCAAGATCATTTGTTTATACACAGTCTTGTTGGCAATAATCTGATCCCTTAAATCCCTGTGGCTTGGAGGTGGGAAATTGTTCTTGCAGCATTTAGTCAGCGTTCTGTAGAAAGCCCTTTGATGGGGCTTGGATAAGAGATCTGAGTGAGGAATGCACTGCTTTGCCTCATCTCTCTTGAGAGAGATTTGAATTTAAGAAGTGCCTTAAGCAGAAGTGGCTGTAGAGCAGGGGTGGGGAACATTTTCCCTCCCAAGGACCACTTTTAAAATTAGTATAAGCTCTGAGGACTGGATAGGCACGGTGCTTAAAGAGGTGCACCCAGGAAGATGACCGTCCAGATCATGGATCTGTGCAATAGATCTGTCCCTTATTCTTGCATGCACATTCTCGTTTCAGCTTCCTTCCCCTGAGCTCTGTTGGATCCAGGGCCCAGATTCAGGAACTGGAAAGGGGCCACAAAAGCTAGATGTGGGCTGCATTTGGTCCTGGCTTGAGGTTTGCCACCCATGCTGTAGAGGAAGGCATGCAGGGCAGCTATGTCCAAAAGCTGCCCAATCACCGACTTCCCATTCTTGTTCCTTGCTTCTTTGCGTTTCCTTGCTTATGGTCAGTTTGGCAATTATCCAGAGCTTTTTGTGTGTGAGGAGGGGAAGCTGTCCTCTGACTGCTGGAGCACCACTCTCCTTCCCTAGACCAGTGGCTTTCAAATTCTTCTGATCATGTGCCCTGTCCCCTATCAGTTACTTGATGTCCCCTTGATCTTGATCTCGGCCATATCTGGAACATTAACTTTGATTGGTGGTTTTTCCCAGGCTTAAAATATTATTCACATCAAGGGGTGTGCTATTTTTATTTTTTCCTGAATCCTCTCTTTGCTCCCTAGTTTAAGAACCACTGCCCTAGACCAGTCCTCTGAAGAGAATTTTAAGTGTTGTGTGTTTGCTGGGGAAGGGGGAGCCCAATGGAGTTTCAAGAATGAGGAGGGTCATAAATGGGAGGAACAGCAGCTGAGGAGAGGGCGGACATAGAGGTTGAACACCAGTCATCCCAAATGGTGCTGGTTTCACCCATCTTCCAGGAGATTCAAATTCCATTTGAGAGCAGTGCGGCAGTCCCTTAACTAACTTCAAGCCCTGCCACGCTGCTCCCAGAATCGTGGGTGAAATTTTAGGTGGGGGTGAAATTTGGTTCATTTTTTTTTTTAAGCAAAAAATGTTTTGTAGTTAAATAAACCAAATGTTTTTTATGTTGTGATTAGCCTTCTGCTGTTTGAACATTTATTAAGTGTAAGTGCATGCAGGGTGACATTAGCTGCTGTGGTCTTGTGAAGCAGTTTTATCAAATTCCGTGTGAGAGGAGAATGAGGTCACGTGGATGTCAGTCAAGAATTTTTACTTCTAGGCCCCCACTTAAAGCTCAGAAGTGTATTGGCAGACAGTCCTTACCATGTAATTGCTATTTACAAATGTGCACTTCATATTCCTAGTGAAGTGGCCACATAAGAAAAAAACAAACCAACACTGCTGCTTGCTCCCTTATTTGGTCGTCGTCATTGTAAGATTTGTCATTGTTTCCTGTTTTCTCTTGTCTTAAAAACAGCATCTGTTTCTTCACTGTGTAATGGCTAGTACAGTGGGTTCCCAACTGCGAACTATTGGTGCCGCAGTACAGGGTCTCATCACAGAGGCTGAAGTCTATTGCAATCCTGAAGCCACTTGCTTATGAGGAGTCCAATACCTTAATCACCTTGGAAACAGAAGTGACGTAGACCCAAACTCCCCTTGTGTGGCTGTAACACTGCCTGGCCTCTTCCCACCTGCAATTAGGCCCTGCCCCTTCCTCCTCCCTTCTCATGCTCCTACTCCCTGGGCAAAGTGCAGTAGGGCAGTAGCCACTCTGGGTCTGCCTTCAGCCACCTACCACTTCTGCCACAGCACTGCTAGAGTAGCACAGAGCATGCAGTCTACATGGCTCCCACAACTGCTGGGCACTGTCTATTGGTTGCTCCTGGAGCTTTCCAGTGAGTGCAGACCCTGTCCTAAGGGACTTACCGGCACATGGCGCCCTGGACAGTTGCATTGGCCACAATCCCAAGCGGGATCCGCGTGAGTCCCGCACAGGTTCCATGCAGCACAATGTGCTGTCAATGGACATGTGCAAGTGGCACACAGCCTGGGATCAGCCCCATTGTTTGTACGTGCCTGGATAGAACTCTGCCTTTCCTAAATGAAGGTAGTAGTTGGGAGTATTTGACTCTGTTGTTTTTCCCCTAAGAAATTGCACTTTGTTGTCCACCATTAAATATATGGATTTGTATGTCTCTCTTTGTCTGTGCCTTTTATAAAATGTGTTCTGTAAAAATAAAATTCATTTGCCCTTGTTTTGCAATACAAGAATGAGGGGAAGAGAATCAATAGGTTTAAAATGAACGAACGAAAGGAAGGACTCTTTCGCACCATGCAAATTGACCCAGAGGACCTGCTGCCAGAGGATGTTATGAAGTCGCAGAATATAACTGGCTTCTGAAAAAAATTAGATAAGATAGATACAGTGGAGTCTTCTTGCGTCAAATTTCTCTCACCATGAAAAAAAGTTTGACTTATTGGAGATTCTACTTAAGCAGACACTAAGGAAATGAACCTGGAGAAAGCTGCTGCTCAGATTAATTTAGCACCAGGTTTCTCCATCTCCAGTTCCCTTCCCTTTCCCTCAGAAGCAGAGAGTCAGAGCAGACAGCAGGGCTGAGGCGTGTGTATGTAATCCTTTCAGTGGACTGGAGGCAGGGAAACCTGGTGCTCACTCCCCTTACACTTGAGACTGGGTGTTTTTAGACAAGTGCCTTCCCACCCATCACTTGCCCATGTTGCAGGGCTGCTTAGGGCGCCACTGTGGGAGGTGCGTGCCTAAAACCATGCTCTGCAAGATTTTTAAACAAATCAGGCTGGGGGAAGGGGTCCGTGTCCAGTGAGAGGTACAGCTGTGGAGTGCACGTGGCTCCCTGGGTGGTCATTGTGGCCATGTAGGTGGCCTCCATGCACAGACCGGACTCGAAGCAACTCATACTATAGCTTCACTCAGTTATCTTTAACAATGCACTGGGGAAGGTCCAACCACAATGATGAGCAGTGACAGCATATGCCCATCAGATGAGCGGGATCGAAAATCGCCTTGTAAGTTCAACCCACTTTAATCTCAAATATAATTTTATTAGAAGAAAATAAAAGCACAAGTCCTGGTTTCCTGGTCTTGGCAGGTAACAATGCTACCCACGCCTAAGCAGCAGTATCTCTACACAATGTTTCTTACGTGTCCAGTGCCACAGGCTAGAGTCCGTTCAGGCGTTGGCTCAGGAAGGCTAGACGGGGGGGCCCGGGTGAAGCTGGAGAGGGGCTGCTGGGGTACGATGAGAGTCTGATCCATGTGTGCAATGTCAGGAAGGGAATGACACCACGAGGTTCACTGCTGATACTAGTGACCACAAGCTGTCATTCAAAGTTCCAGCTGTTCAAACCAGTCCTTATATACTTTTTAGGTGCTGCTGTTAAAATGTGGAGGTGAAGGGGCTGAGGTGCTTGCATCACAAAAAGATCTGTGGTGAGGCCGGAGTGTCTGCGAAAGAAGAGTGACGTCACCTCTTTCCCACAGAGTGTCCTTTTCCATTGTTGATGGATCATTGAGGCTTAACAGTTCTTTTGGTGCCCAATTGTCTAGAGAAAAGGGTGAGCCTCCCAGCTCCCAGTCCTCTGAGCACGTTAGCATCTTCCTGGCACATTGTTCTCTCCTGACTGAGATGGCTCTCATCCAGATGGGCATCTCCCGGATGGAGGAGTTGTGCCACAACAGTCTTGCTAATGGCTCCTGTTCTTATTGGGCTAGAGTACTCAATTGTCCATAGATGGCAGGGTGTTAACCGTTGAATTGGGAAATACCCGAGTTAGGACCATCTTTTGTCTCCTCTCTGACAATACTGAAACAGGACAATCCCTGGCCTCTTTTCTCCCTTTTCCACTCCTCCATGCTGCTGTTCCCAGAGTGTCACCAAGTCTGCTCCTTTCACAGTCTTTGAGCCTAGCTTCCTTCTGTCGTCGTTTCTTCATGGCAGGACAACGCAAGATATTAATAAAAATAGATTTTATTGCTATAATACAGGCAGCCATTACCTCTTTAAGAGCTCCCGGTAGTGCTGGGGGTGGAACAGGGAGGCAGTGGGGCCTCAGACCTGTCCACTGGCATGGATGAGTGCCACAGTTGACAGGCCAAGAGTGCATGAGATATTGTCCATGGGAGCCTTGGAGGTTCCCCGGGCGAGGCGGGTGGCCAGCAATGTTGTTAAATCTTTTTCGGTGGTTGCCCCTGTGCTGTGGAATTCGCTCCCGGAGGAGGCTCGGCTGGCTCCCACTCTCCAGCTGTTTTGGTGTGTATGTAAGACCTGGCTGTTCCGTCAGGCTTTTGGCGAGGGATAGGGGTGGGGTGGGGGCGGGGATGGGGGCTTGACCCACATATTGTATTTTTAAATTGTTTAAAAAATGTATATTGTTTTAATGAATGCTGTTCGCTGCCCCGGGCTGCCCTGTGGGCAGGAGGGGCAGGATATAAACTTTAAATAAATAAAAATTAAAAACAAAAATTAGTGCCTGTTCCCATTATGCCTCTTTTCTCCCCCCCCTCTCCCCGCAGCATGACATGATCTGGCTTTTCCTCCAGTGCACCATGAGTCCTCTTCAAATGAGTGGCCAAGTGACTGGGTGATGGGTGGCCATGCATGGTACCATCTCGTTTAAAAACACCCTGAGTCAGAACTGACAGGATTACAAATGCCCACCCTGACTAGCTGTCAGTGTGAGTCTTTGTGTCCAGGGACCTGGGCAGAACTAATGTCCCCTAATGCCCATCTTCAGCCTACCTGATGAGATGACTTTCCCGGACTAGGTATATACTACAATATTTTAACCACATTCTGCCAAGAACTCATTAATACGTTCAGTGGGCCTGATATTTTTAACTGCGTGCGTATATTTTATATGCTTTAAACATTCAAGTTATCAGGGTTCAGAATTCTACTTAGCCAGTTCAAGAAGCAATGCATCCCAGTAGCCCTGGGGCCAGGAAAAACAAATTAATGTGAATTATTCAGTTATGCAAGGTCTACTCAATTGAATTCCACTGTCAGTTAATGAAAGATGGGACCATCAATAGCTATTATCCAGGACTGTCAGGGGATACAACCTCATCCTCAAAGTGTCCCTGAGTTTCTGACCACTGAGAGTGAATAATAGGTGATAGAGCTGGATCATTCCATCACTGCACTGTGACTTCATACATTTCCTCTAAAGCATCTAGGGCTGTTTTCAGACGAGCGCGGCGGCGCCCGCGCTTGTTTTCAAAAAAGCCGGCAGCCCGTTCTACACGAGACGCTGCCGCCGAATACGCGCATCCATTTCCGGGCGCGAACTGACCGGGTCGGCGATCGAGGCTGGTCATACGCGGCTGGAAATGGATGCGCGTCGGCCGCACATGCGCGTATTCGGCGGCAGCGTCTCGTGTGGAACGGGCTGCCGGCTTTTTTGAAAACAAGCGCGGGCGCCGCCGCGCTCGTCTAAAAACGGCCTAGTACTGGCTACTGTCAGAGACAGAATGCTGGACTAGATGGGCCATTGATTGACACTTATGACAATATTATGTTCTTAACCTAAATTAGTCTTCATTGTTAAGTCACTCCAATTCTGGAGTGCAATACAGCACTTTTGCGGTTCAATCTTTTCTCTTTGTGATTGTGGGTTTCTCTCCCTGGGCATTCCTCTCTCTCTGGCAAAACATGGCCTCTGAGCAGCTGAAATGAACTGGGAGGTGAGGTGGAGCTCTGTGCTAAGAGGAGAATTGGGACAGCGATGGCAATGCCTAAGCCAATTTAAAACCAGCCAAGTTAGAGCATTGTTGGGAAGAAACTAACGTTGTCTCTGAGGATACGAACCTCTGTCCCTGATCGATATAACAAAGGAAGGGGGGGGGGAATGCTATCGGGCATGTGCGGACAGTAGCTGTGTTTGCTTGCAGCTCCTGCAGCCTGCCTTAACGAACAACCTGCAAATGGAAAAAAACGGTCTCCTGGCGCATGTTGATGGATAAACAACAAAGGGGAACTAACAAAGCAACAAAAAAGGCAAAGAAAGAACTTTGGACACCTTCTACATGGCAAGAAATAAAGGTAATGCTGGGGTAAAGGGACAGGCTGACAAGATGGCAGCAGAGGCCCTGCTGGGACTGCCGGAGCAGCCTGATTTTGGCACACAGCTCACTGCCTTAATAGAGACTCTAAATGCACAACATGAGGAGTCTAAACAAGAAAGAGAAAGCTTGAAAGCTGCAATTGAAAAAGGGAATGCTGCTACCGGCTCCCTTAACAAGAAATTGGATAAGTTATCAAAGAAAGTGATGCATCTAGAAAATCTGCTCAGCAGTCAGGAAGACTCAAATGTACAAAAAGATGACAGAATAACTAAACTAGAAAAAACAGTGTCCCTCCTAACCTCAAAGTGTGAGGATTTAGAAAACAGAGGAAGAAGGAACAATGGGAGACTGGAATTCCTGAAGGAAGTGAGGCTACGGATGCCAGAGCATTAGTACAGAATGTAATAAAAGTATTCCCACAGAAAATGGAATTGCATACTATAGAAGCAGCCTGCCAGACCCAAAGAAGGAGAGCCTCCACATGCCTTAATATTTTAAATGTTTAAGGTTTCAAGACAAAGAAATGTTACTAAGAGAGGTAAGAAAAGCAAAATAACTTTTTTATATGAAGGGGAAAAAAACAGCACTCTGTCTGGTGCTGGCAGCAAGTACTCTGGTGAGAAGGGAAAACTGGAACCAATACACAGCACAGTTCAACGCAGTGGGAATCAAGGTACAAATAAGATACCCGGCTCAAGTCCTTCTTTTTTTATAAAGGTTCAAGAAAAAGCTTAAACGAACCCAAGGAATTAAGAGAAATTCACGATCACCACGGATGGAGGAGTTTCAGACTCAAGAAGAGGAGGGATGAACATCAGGATGGAAAGGGCTAATATAAGAACATGAATGTAAAAGATGATCCCAATATATTATTGTATAAGGTAGTTTATATAAGTCTATGTGACATGTGAATTATAGATCAATAGAAATTAAGGATAGTTTAAAGGGTACTTTACATGTGAGTTTAAGACTACTATAGAACTTAAGAATAGAGAATGATATGACATCTGTGTCAGATAGTCAGAGAGATAAAGAGCAGCTCCACTGAAAGATGCAGGTTAAAGAGACAGTAAAAAATTACTTTTAAAAGTAAATCAAGATTCAAAAGGGCTTGTGAGGAGTCACAGCAAAAACCGCGACTCTATGGTAACACCGCCCACAGGAACAAGGGGTTGGACTGTTCCAGTATTAAGGTTTATATATGTTATGTTTAATGTTACAGGTTGGAAAAGGGTAGAAAAAAATAGCAGGGTCAAAGAGGAAAAATAAGACAACTAAGAAACATGGATCATATGGGCAATTATGTGGGGAAAGAGATATGGAGCAAAAAATATATATGGAGAAAGAGATATGGAGCAAAAAATATATATGGGGAGAAAATAAGGGAAAAAAGAGAAACAAAATAAAACAAAACAAAACAGAATAAGAAATATATAAAATGGGTTGTGAGGTAAAATTCTGTACATTAAATGCACATGGTCTTAACTGCCCTACAAAAAAAAAAAGGGGGGGATGGTAATTTTTGAATGCAAATAAAATAACAATTGCGGCACTACAAGAGACACATTGACTTGCAAAAGACAATTGGAGGATGAAAAATAGAATGGTTGGAGACATTTTATGCAAATGCTAAACATAAAAAAGCTGGTGTTTTATTGGCCTTCTACAATAAGTTAAAATTTCAATATAAAAAAGAGAGCCTATTTGAAATTCCCTAAGGCTCTGTTGATTATGGGGGGTGGGGGGGATATGAATGCCCGAACCGGAAACCCTGCAGCAGACCCTCTTGTAGGAATTCTGAATGAGATCATAATTCCCTTGTTCAACAACACATGCTCATCTAAGGACAAGTCAACCTGTCCAAGGGCTTCAAATCTGCCACAGCTCCAGGACGATTTAGATCGAGTAATCTTGAATGGACTACTTCCAGGTGACCTTGAAGGGCAGTTTACATACCACTCTACACTGGGAACCAGCGTGATTGACTATTTTTTAATCCCGGAGAGCTCCCTGGCTAGTGTGTTGGAGCTAAAAGTCCTCTCAGTAACTGAAACAAAACATTCACCTTTGACCCTGTTGGTCAGGGTCTCTCATCAACCCTGTCATTCCATTAACTCCTTCGACCCTGAACCTGTGTCAGCCTCCTTAACTCGGCTCAAATGGTCACAATAATTGGGAAATGAATTTTCTATTTTTATTAATTCCCAGCCAGTATTGGATTTCTGTAAGCAGATTTCTAGCTTAGAACCAGGAACTGTAACAGCGTTTGAAACTCTGAATGAGTGGCTTATTCCGTTATTGTCACGCACCAGGTCTCGTAGCTCCAGTCTTTTTCTTAAGCCTAGCTGGTTCGATAATGCTTGCATCCAGGCAAGGAATTCCCTTTGGAAATCTATTAGGTACATGAAGCAATTCCCGACAAGATGTAATAGGCTGATGGTGTCTAGCAGGAGGAAATCCTATAGACTTTTAATAAAAGATTAAAAGCTTGAACATTATAAAGCTACATCAGGCCGTCTTAGCAAATGATTGCAGGCAGTTTTGGGCTCTTATTGCACAAGTAAACCCAAGTGATAAGAGCGAGTGGGACTCCTTGCCCTCTTTGTCTCAATGGCATGTGTACTTTGAAGGGCTGTTTGCTATGCCCAATAATCCCTCAATCTCTATAGAACTCCATGAGTTTAACAGATTCCAGGACTGGCCACCTGTTACCACAATGGAGGTACTTGATCTTATTGCTCAGCTTAAGAATGGTAAGGCCCCGGGGGTAGATTTCATCCCTCCTGAAATCCTCAAGCATGAAGCTTGTTGGTGGACAACCCTCTTGGTGCCTCTTTTTACGGTAATCAACTCATTGGGATTGATTCCCAAATGTTGGCTTAAGAGTCTAGTAGTGCCAATTTTCAAAAAAGGTGACCCTAGTGTCCCGTCTAATTATAGACCTATCAGCCTTCTTTCTGTAGTCAGGAAATTATACGCAAAATACCTGCCTGGTAAATTCCAATCCTGGCTGGATGGAAATGATATCATTAATCCAGAACAGGCCGGCTTTAGATCTGCCCAGTCCACTTTAGACCATACTTTTGTTCTCCAGCACCTGTCCACGCTTTATCTCAGCCCAAGACTCCTTTGTTCTGCTGTTTCGTAGACCTGAGAGCGGCCTTCGACACAATAGACAGGGAACGCTTATGGTTAAAACTCAAAAGAACATCTATTGACGGCTGACTATTGTATTTATTAGTAAAATCACATCTAAATAACACTCTTCAGGTCCACTCACCCCTAAATCATTCACTTAGCAGTGATATCTCCTTGGCTAGAGGAGTCCGTCAAGAATGCATAGTGGCTCCTGCTTTATTTAACTTCTATCTCAATGATTTAACACCTTTTATGTCTATGAGTGACATCCATGCCCCAAAATTAGGCTCCTAGAAGTTATTCGTTTTATTATACGCAGACGACACTGTCCTTTTATCGGTGTCACAGGTAGGTCTCCGATGGAGCATGCAAAGGTTTGCTCTATATTGGAATCAGGAGAACCTGTCTATAAATTATGCCAAGACGAAGGTCCTGGCATTCGGCCATTCACGCCAACAACACAGATGGTTCCTGGACAATGTTATAATAGAACAAGTCCAATCATTTAAATATCTGGGAATAGTTTTCTCGGCCACTTGAAGTTGTGTTTCTCACTACAAGGCCGTGCTCCAGCAAGCTTGTAAGTCTTCCAGATCAATTGGTAGTTTCTTCTTCTCCCAGGGCGGCAGGTTAGTGGGGCCTGCTTTGCAATTATTCACCGCCAAGGTGATTGCCCAACTGCTGTATGCCGTTGCTATCTGGGGCCATCCTTATGTTGGAAATGCAAGGACTGTGAGATCATTGCATCCATTTGCCCAATGCAGAGTTTACAGAGGAGTGTGAGTAGCTGATCATCAATAAGCAGGCAGGAAGCATACTTAAGCTTAAGTAGCTTTATTAGGAAATACATGTAGGATAGGAAAGGCCTACATCTATACTAAGTCCTAAGACTAGGTGTGTTCAGGAGGGAAGAAGGAAGCTCTCTGAAACACAAAGAGATGAGAAACCTCCTGGGGGAGGAGATTGACCAATCAGGTCCTGGCAGGAGTAGGACAGATAGGATGGGGGAAGGGTTCCCTGATCTGTCTGTCTACTCCTGCTGTTTCTAGCAAACAAACAGGATGAGGTGCTATGGGGGGATGCAACCAAAGGAATGTATTTCCAACGCCTTATTTGGGTAAACTGGAAAGAACCCAGAATTCCTTCTTACGTACTATTCTGTTTTTACCAAGGTGTGTTCCCCAGGCTATATTGAGAGCCGACAGGCAAAAGATCAATTAGGTCCCAGCCTCGATTGCGATCTTTAAATTCTGGCTAAAAGTCTTTCTTTTTCCTCCAGTCTCCACTTCCTTGCTGGCTCTTCTTTCCAGTGAATGTATAAAAGATCAATGGTGTAGCTGTGTTGAGCAGGATCTGTGTAAATTGGACTTTTCTAAGGAAGTACTACACCCACTAGGTCTTAGGGGAGCAATATCCTTGATTAAGAGGAGAATTTATGATCAAGAGCTGCAGCTTGAAAACTCTGCCTTGTGCTTCCAAAAGATTACTCTGGACTTTATATATATTAGTTCAAGAATTGTTCCCCCGGCATATATAATCAACTGGCCAAATTGCCTGCAGAGGAGAGCCTTAATGCTGATGTGTTGCAATGTATTCCCGTCTGCCATTTTGGACAGTAGATACTGGAAAATCCCCACCGCAGAGAGGCTATGTCCCTATTGTGAGTTGACAGTCCCTGAGACCAATGAACATATTCTCCTTTATTGCCCAAAGTTTGACATCTTAAGAGGGAAATATATTGATCCATTCATGAAAGGAAGTATTAAAGGGCTCTCAAAGAATATCTTGGTACATCAACTTCTTGACGGCCATGACTCCCCTCGATCTAGAGCAGTGGCTGCCTACTGTGCTTGCATTATTCTTAACAAGCAGAGTCTTGAAACCACCTAATAATTCAGGGCCCATTAACTCTATTGTATTTCTAATTTGGTTATGATAACATCAATTGACTCATTTCATGCTGATGCAGGGAAGAGCCACCTTCATGGTAGTTGGAAGTCTACCTCTGCAGTCATTGATCTGTGATTTAAATCATAATTACTTTATAAATATGTTTTATTTTATTATTATATTTATGTCTAACTGTAAAATCTCCCAGGGGTCAAGTGTGCGCCACAAGTTCCGAGAAAAGCAAGGCATTTTTATCAGTGCTGTGTGTGCTTGCAAATGTAGATGCATGCTTGCAAATGTAGATGCATAGCGTGGTTTTATTTACTGTTTTGTTATGTTGTTGTTGTATTGTATTTTGTATTTTGACCTTACTATGGTATTTAAATTAATTGTAATTTTCAATGAATTTGCAAAGGCCTATGGCCAGCAATAAAATCATTATTACATTACAATATAAAAAAGAAATAAAAGACACATATCATAGTGCAAGGTACAATGGAAAAGGAGGAATATACATTAATAAATAAATATTTCCCTAACAAGGACCACTTGACCTTTTTTAAAGAACGTAATAAATCAAATAAAGAAGGTGTTAATGGGCAAACTGGTTATTTTGGGAGATTTTAACTGCCCCTTTTCTTCACTGGACAAATCTAATAAGAAGGAACTTAATGCAATAAAAAAAATAATAGCAAGACTAATTACAAAAGAACAGTTACACGATGCATGGAGATTAAAAAATTCACAGAGACAAGAGTTCATATTTTACTCTAATAAACATATGTCATTCTCCATGATAGACCACATTCTGATCCAAAAAAGTTTAAGCCAATACTGTGAGCAATGTGAGTTAAAACCGACCCCTTTTTCAGATCATAGTGCAGTGTTGATGAAGTAGACACATATTATACAAAAAAACTCCACACTCATATAGATGGATATTGAACAAAAATATTTTATTGAATAAAATTAATACAGATAAGATCAAAGAGGATTTTCAGGAATTTCTGCAAATAAACAATAATGAGGAAGTGTAGCAAGGGGTGGTGTGGGAGACTGCCAAGGCATCCCTTAGGGACAATTTCATAGCGCTGGAAGCCTATAACAGAAGAGTAAAAAGAGAAAAGATTAATGAACTTTACCTAAGATTAAAACAATTAGACTTAAGACAGAGACGTAAACCTACTAGAGCAACTGGCAAAAAATAATTGAAATTAAGGGATTAATCAACGCTAGGGATGGGCGAATGCGGTTCGGCAGTTCGGAGTTCGGCCCGAACTCGGCCTGTTCGGATGACCAAACTCAAACCCGAACCCGAACGTGAACATACCAAACACCGAATGGCGAAATGGCTGAACAGTTCGGTCAGTTCGGATCGCATTCGGATGAGTTCAGGTGGCAAAAAAAGGTTCACTGGAAGGTCAAACATGACAGGGAGGTGTCAGTCACTGAGGAGCAGACTTCCAGGCACCAGGGGTGGAGAGTCTTGCAAGAAACGAAACTAATTATCTGCCTCCCCACTTCCCAACACCTTCTGAGCTAGTCACTGTTCCTGAACAGCAGGCGTTGAGTAGGATTTTTAGATTGCTTTAAGTTTCATTTCACTTTTGTAATGAAATGAAACTTAAACCATAAACTGAAACTTTGTGTTATGCACTGTACAGACTCATTGAGTATGTAATGTATGTATTTCAGACTACAGACTCCTCTTCTGTTTGTGATTCCCCCCATCCCATATATATGGGATGTGTATGTGTATGTGTGTGTGTATATCTATCTATCTATCTATCTATCTATCACCAAACCCCATACAAAAACAAAAAAACCAAATAAAAAGCAAAAGAAAACCATATAAAACCCAATAACCCCCCCAAAAAATATAAAAAACAAAAAAACACCCATAACACTTCCCAAACGGTCAAATCAAACAGCTGAACGGCCTATCCGAACGGCCTGTTCGGACAACCGAACCGAATAGCTGAACCCGAACTCGGCGAACTAGCCGAACAGACGAACCGAACTGCCGAACCGAACGCAGCCGAACTGAACGGCCGAACCCGAACCGCGATCTGTTCGCCCATCCCTAATCAACGCCACAGAAACTGACCAAATACTAACAAAATTATGATTCACTAAACACTTCTACTATGAGCAAACAAATAAACCGGACAAGGTATTATCTTGGTTATTAAACAAAAAAAGGTAAAAATCTCATATCCCATACATTATAGACCCAATAAAAAAAAAAATCTAATAGGTAGGGAGATGCATAAACAATTTTTAGACTTTTACACTAGCCTATACACATCAATCAATCCAGAAGAAACTCAAATAAATCAATTCCTGAAATGATTGAAACTGCCTCAGATAAAAAGAAAGCAGTTAGAATACTTGAATGAACCAATCACTCAAGAGGAAATAAAGGAAACTATCAAATTTCTCCCCCAAAATAAAACTCCTGGACTGGATGGCTACCCATCGGAATTTTCCCAGTGTTTCACAGAATTAATATCCCCCATATTAAAAATCCTTTCTGCAAACTCAGTTGATGCCCAAGACATTTTACAATACCAATATAATGTTGTGTCCTAAAGCCGGGAGGAAACCAGAGGAATGTGGAAATTTTCATCCCATCTCTCTTTTAAACACAGACATTAAGATCTTCACTAAGATTCTGGCAACCTGTCTACAGGACTGCATAAAAACACTTATATCTCCAGATCAGACTGGATTTATTGCTAATAGGCTAGGTATAGATAACATCTGCAAGACTAATAATTTGAATTTCAAGGTGAAATATGAAAAAATACCCACAGTTGTCTTGTTCCTAGATGCAGACAAGGTCTTTGACAGGCTAGGGAAAACCATTTCTTATGGCCACCTTAGAGAGTATGGGAGTAGAGGGCCCCTTTCTTAACTGGATTAAAATAATATACAAACAACCTACTGCGAAAATAATTGTGAATGGAGACCACACAGAGAAGTTTAAACTTGCACGTGGCACAAGACAAGGGTGCCCACTGTCACCGCTACTATTTGATCTCGCTATTGAACCTTTAATAGCAGCAATTAAACAACAAGAAAACATAAAAGGGATAAAATGTGGGGAAATAGAACATAAATTGGCTGTATATGCAGATGATATGCTCCTGTTTATATCTAAAATAGAACAATCTAGCCCACACTTAACCGCATTACTGGAGAGATATGGGGCCCTTTCGAGATATAAGATAAACTACACCAAATCCCAGGTAATGTTAATAAATGAGCACTTGATGAGTCTAAGGGGAAAATGCTTACTGAACAACTTTCAAGTACAAAATGAATCTATTAAATATCTGGGGATACATCTCACTTATAATCCTAAACATTTATACAAAAAGAACTACTTACCTATTTTGACAGAACTCCAGGACAAGATGTACATGTGGAGAAATATAACCTGTTCTTGGATAGGAAAAATAAACATAATTAAAATGCAATTACTGTCTAAGATCTTATATACAATTCAAGCACTGCCAATTAACATACCAAACGATTTATTTCAAAATATTGAAAAAGTGGTATCATTTATTATATGGGGCAAAAAGAAACCCAGAGTATGGAAATCCATTCTGAAAACTGGTCCAGAATATGGGGGTTGTAACTTACCAGATATAGAATTTTATCATTATGCAGCAGCATTAATAATTATCAAAGTATGGTATAATGTGAAAGAGGAACCTAGATGAGGAGGAAAAGAGAGAAATTTGTTAGAAATTCCAGATATAAAAGATATATTAGATCAATCAGCAACATTAAGCAAACATATAAAGAAGGATTGTGAACACCCCTTTGCTAGTACTGCTATAAGAATATGGCAGAAATGCCAAAGAAAACTGGAGATAATGCAGGGTATAACTCCATACACCCCGATTGCTTGTAGGGCAATAGAATGGTCCAGGGAGGAAAAAAAGGTATTGGAAAAGTGACAAAAGAAAGGTGTTTATAGAGCTTTGCATGTGTTTGTCAACGATCAAAAGGGTGGACACATTAGAGACGGCCTTTGGAGAGAAAATTAATTTCTGGCTCTATTGTAAAATACATAGTTTTTTTAACAACTCAAAAAACAAAATGCACTTTATCCGACAACCCACTGATATGGAAACAATGGGTGAAAACAGACATGACGCTAACCACCCTTTAACCACTCTTGGTGGTCATTTATGCATGTTTCAGGTCTGTATAGGGCACCAATACAGCCCTGCAACATGCATAAATAACCACCAAGAGTGGTTAAAAGGTGGTTAGCGGTCTGTTTTCACCCAATATTATTAAACAATACTTCTGGAACCAAACTTTTGTCCAGAATATATACAATACTAAAGAAAATTATAATGCTACCAGATGCGGGATATATATCAATGTGGGAAGATGATACTTCCCATAACATAATCAAAAAATGAAACAAATATGGAATCATATGAGCTCATGCTCAACATCTTTAGTAACGAAAGAGTCACAAATTAAGTTAATTCTTTGATGGTACTCCACCCCGGAAAAAATACATAATATTAATAAGGACTATTCCATCTTGTGCTGGAGAGGATGTGGCAAGTCAGGTACTTACTACCATTGCTGGTGGCAGTGCCCCAAAATTGTAATTCCTTGGAATAAAATATGGCAAGTAATAAAAGAAGCAATGGACATAGGGTGATTTCAGATGTTACGGGTGGGCGGTTCACCACAGTGAACCCCCAGTGGGGGCGAACAAAACAACCATGGCCCAGGACGAATAAAAGCCCCAAACAGACGTGACGGGACTGGGACCACGACCGGGAACCAGGCCGAACCACCACGGACCGGGGCAGCGCAACAGACGTGACGCTGATCCCCGGCCGTGGTCAAAACACCCAGAAGGCACCGGGCAGGGGCGGGAAACAGGAAGGGAGGGGGGAGGAGGGAGAACAGGCTGACAGGTGCCTCACACAGCACGCACACACACAGCGGACCCGCAGTGGGACACACTGCAAGACCACACGCCTGGGCACACACACACACACACACGCGCGCGCAAGGGAAAGGTCAGGAAGTGGGGCAGGGGCGGCCAGGGAAAGACACAAGGAACAATGGGAGGGACGAGGGGGGGCACCGCTAAGGGGCAGGGCACAGGCAGCAGCAACCCCCACAGCACCCCAGTCCACATAGGCGCCCCCACAGCAACATAGCCAGTCTCGCTAAAGGGGGGCCGGGACCCCTGGGTCAAGGCACGATGGGGGCCCGCAATGCACAGTGAGCCCAGCGGAGAGGGTCCAGGAGGAGACAGGGGGCCCCGCAGTCACGGAGGGGCAGATGGAGGGCAGCCAGGTCTGGAGGACCCCTGCTGCAGGTCCCACGACACACACACACACACAGGAAGGAAACGGGCCAGTTCGGGGGCGCCCGAACCCCCAGGTCACACAAGCACCCAAGGGGTGGTGGTGCAGCCGGTGCCAGGGCAGGCGGGAGAGGACCGGTTGCTGCACACGGGAGGGTCGAGAGGCCACACAGAGTGCCACACCCAGCCACCGGGACGGGCAACCGGGGTGGGGGGGACCAGAGGCGGCCCAGGGCCACAGGCAGGGGCAGCAGGACCCCACGAAGCAGGCAGGATCACACCATGGCAGTGACAGCAGGGCGGGAGCAGGCAGCGGGGTGCGGCCCCCCCCAGACTGGGCCGGGAGCCCACATGGCGGCAAGACACCAGGGGGCCCGGGAGGAGCAGTAGGTGTCACAGGCTGCCGCTGGGGGCCCCCGCGGCCTGGGTGCCCCACCCGGTGAACCAGGTGGGGCCAATGCAGCAAGGCCCGGCGGTACCCCTGCAAGGACATGTGGTGGGCGATCAGGTAGTAGGCCTCAAAGGGATCATGCATGGTGAGAGCCAGCTGGACGTCCACACGGAATCACACCCCCAACAGGGCCGACATCTCCACCGTGGAAGGCTCCAGCACACAGCAGGCAGCAGAAGGGGGCCAAGGAAGGTGTCCCAGCTTCAGCAGCCTTTGGTACACAGCCCCACGGGTGCGCTGGTACCCACGTGCCCCGTGAACACAGGAAAAGTAGGACACGACCAAGGCAGGGCCACTCTCAGGAAGGCATTCCATGTAGGTGCCCAGGCCGCACACCACCAGTGCAGAAACGGTCT
>QEPC01014514.1:3825903-3854935 GCA_003113815.1 Sphenodon punctatus
CGGCCGCTGGTGCTGGGGGGTGGGCTCGCCTCTGAGTCTTTTTTAAAACAAAAATCCAGGCTGGGCAGGGTGGGTGGGGGGTGTCCCCCCTTCCACCTGTGCAGCCTGGACTCAGGGAGGGTTTGTTTTTTTTAACTTTTTAAGGCTTTAAGTTTTTACATTGCAGCCATTTTTAAATGGCTGCAATGTAAAAAAAATCCGGTACCCGGAATCCGGTACCCAGACCGGATTTACCGGGTCGAATCCGATAATGCCGGTACGCCTGGTACCGGCATTATCGGATACTGGATTTACCAGTTTTCCCGCCCCTAACAACCACCCTCTCTCTCATCTGGGAACCTAAAGTAACTCAAATGGCAGGGGAAATGTAATTGGCACAATTAAATACAATAGACGAGAGTCATGGCATCCGAGGTATTTTTATTTTCCTTTTCCCAACCATCCTTTTCCTGAATAAGCACTGAAGCATCATACGTTGTTGTGAATTGCTGTCTAATTTGCACTGAATCAGAATGGTTCAGCTGTGAATCACAGCCTATTGCTGATAATGGAGATGCAATTTTCATTCCAGCACTAAAGCCCCATGCTTTTGAGAGATTTTGGTTTAACAACTACTGCTGCTCTGAAGTCTCAAGCTGCGAGGTGTAGAGTATTCTTCTGAAACATCATTCAGAAACATAAACTTCAAGAGAATGTTTAGCCCTTAACTTATCATATATTCTCCTAGCACCTGTTCAGTTTGGTGGTGGGGGTGTGATGTGGGTCTATATTCTTGTTTCTTAGGCCACTTGCCCACATTACGACAATGCCAAATCTCCCGGCGGGGAAATGTCCCGGCAGGGGATCTTACGGCAAACTGTGTATGTGGGCACTTGTAATCAGCGGCTTTTTTTCTATTTATTCCTCAGGGCTCGAAATCCAGCCCTGACACTCAATAGAAAAAAAAGCCACAGGAGGTGGCTGATTACAAGCGACCACATGCACAACGCGCTGTAAGACCCCCCGCTGGGAGATTTCCCTGCCGGGAGATTTGATAGCTTGGTAATGTGGGCAAGTGCCCTTGGTTAGTCCACACCAGGTGGGTGTCTACCTGCCTATTTGTTTTGTGTTTGTCAGTTGTTCACTCCACTGCCCATCCACTGGCCCTGCAGCCCCCACTCACAGCAGGGTCTCTGAGAATGTGAAGCCCACCATGCAGTGGCAAATCTGGGCTAATGTGCACCCACGTGTCCGCATTCCATGCAGTCTCATGTGCGTACAGAACCATAGAGTTGCAGGTGAAAACCTAGAGCACACGAGGCGTGAGTGACTGCTTTTGGGGGGGCGGGGGGCAGAGCGTGGTGGGGAAGACTGCCTGCCCGTCTATGAGCTTCATTGCACTAAAAAACATGAGTGGGGGCTGCACAGATCGAACACGGACTGCAGTGGGCTATGTCATTTGATTTCACCCTTGGATAATTATTGGATAAGGCCTATCTTGCATAAAAAGAAAACTGTAAGTTTAAACAAACAAAAGGTAAAAGAGTGTTTGAGAAGGGACCCTTTAGGATGGATGCTCCCAAACTGTGGGTCAGGACCCCGAAGTGTGGTCATGACTTCTGTGGAAGTAATTTAAATCCTGATGGACAGAATCAGTGAACAACTCTAAACTCTAAGTCAAGTTCTGTTTGACTTAAGTCACATGACACCTCCCCCAGAACAGGAAAACCCTAACTCAATGTTTTTTCCTTTAACTGCACAAATTGAGAAGACATTGCAACACAATCTGGTGGCATTTCATTTATCCAGGCCCCTAGAATTTGCAGGGCCTGAGGCAAGGAGGTTTAAGCAGTGGGGCTTAACTTGGGGTGAGAGCCCTTGCTGCATGCCTCTGCTCAGGGACGAGTGAGAGGCTGGGAACCCTGCTATGGTCTATAGCCTGGGGAGGGTCAGCAGCCAGGAGCCCTGCTGCTGCTCTGGGAGGGGGAGAGAAGAGCTAGCCAGGGACCATCCAGAGTTTCAGCAGCAGCAGGGCTTCCAGTCAGCCCCCTCCCTTTCCCCTTTCCAGAGCCCCCATTTTAAGAGCAGCAGCGGAGTGCAGAGGGGCTCCTGGCTGGGGTTCCTTTCCTACTGGAGCAACAGCGATATGCAAAGGGCTCCCAGCTGGGGCTCCCTACTCTGGAGCAGTGGCAGCAAGCAGTGAAGCCCTTCTGAAGCTTGGGGCCTGAGGCAGGTGCCTTGACTACCCCATCCAGAGGTCAGCCCTGCTGATTGATACTGACAGACTTTGTCCTTGTGGCTGTCTGGTGTCCTGGGATAACACTGCAGTCTCAAAATGTCATCATGCAAACAAAAAAGAAGATTGAAGGAGGGAGGGGTCCAGTGACACAATGGTGAAGTAGGAGTGAGACTCGAAATGGAGAAAACGTTTGAGGGAAGTGTGACTTTTTTGTGACCCCTGCAGATTCTCCTCGATCTCTGGGAGAAAAAAGTGTCGTCTTACAATGCAGGAGGAATGGCAGGTTTCTTTTGTGTTTTGCTCCAATATCTTTTAAATATGGTATTATTTAACTTGTGTTTCACCCCCATATACAAAATGGCACTAATGTTGGTAATTTTTGTGCAAGATGGAAATGATAATGACAAGCATAATGCGTGAACGACTGTGGTGCTGTGATCTTGGCACAAGCTCTGTTTTACTTAAGTCACATGACACCTTCCACAGAACAGGAAAACCCTAACTCAGTGGCTTTTCCTTTAATTGCACAAATTGAGAAGACATCGCAACTCAATCTGTGGCATTTCATTTATCCATCCTCCTGACTTGCAGGTTAGTGGAACGATTAGTCTTAATTTAAATGACTTTTATATCTGTTGAAAAAATTGGTTGTTCTGTACCAGTGTCCTTTTGCCCCTCTCTCTCTCTCTCTCTCTCTCTCTCTCGCTTTCTCTTTTTCCCTTTCTGGAAAACGATGAACAAGTGGGAGAAGTCTGTAGCTTGAAGGCTTGCATGTAGCCATATATATTTACTGACTACCCTGCATATATGCATCACCAAAGGCAATTTGAATTCAAACTTTTTAATAAGTTTTCCGAGTTGAAAGTGAAAGTAATTATATTCCCTCCGTGGGGAGGCTGCTTTTGGCTGTAACTTCCTTATCATATATGCCAAGAGCTCAAGTGTGACAGACACACCCTATTCAGGACCTGGGCATTCCTTTGTTTAGCTCCTTTCCTATACCATAGGGGATATCTCATGGGAAACATCACAACTCCTAAGAACTGCTAAAGTGGGTCAGATCAATGGTCCACCTAGCTCAGTACAATTTCTCCAAGACTGCTAGCATCAGAGGGCTTGGAGGAAGTGTAAGAAATGCCCCACGATGCATTTACGTTCACACACCACTTGTGATTTTTGAAAACCTTTATCATAT
Organism: Sphenodon punctatus; assembly: GCA_003113815.1. Taxonomy (NCBI): domain Eukaryota; kingdom Metazoa; phylum Chordata; class Lepidosauria; order Sphenodontia; family Sphenodontidae; genus Sphenodon; species Sphenodon punctatus. Next base: position 3,829,317 of record QEPC01014514.1, read on the forward strand.
CCTTCAGGTATTTCTGAGCTCAGCCACTTCTGACCAGAACAGAACTCTGCTATTTCTGTTTCTAAACTGAAGAACCCTAATCTCTTGAGATTCTCCTCTAAAGAACTCTGTTCTATGCCCTTGATCATCTTTGCTCTTCTCTGTATTCTTTCCTGTTAGTTCTGCATTTTTCCTTATAATGTCAAACATTGTGTCTGCCTTTTCAACTCTGCAAAACATTTTTAGTTCTGCAGAACAAATACCACAGCTCCATAATTTCTCTTTATTTTCTAAATTTTGATATGACAGCTCCACTTCCTCATACCCAGATGGATTAAAATTAGCCTTCAAACATGTGTTCACGTTTCTCTGCTCTTCCTCATAGCACTACTCTGAACAAGTAGATGGAACGAACATCCTATTTTCTTTAGTCACATAGGACTAGTCTCATGCTTTTCGGGCAAAAATTATGATGTTGCTCATGTGTTGGTCCTGAAAGTAATAGATGGAGACAAAGATGCACAGTCATCAATTTTAAAGTCCCTATTGGAAAGATATCAAATGGTAGGTGACATGTAGGGAGAGCTTGGACCATAATGTTTGGAGAAGAGACTCATCTCAGTTGTCTGCACAGTGCCAAGCACAATTAAATTCTGACCTGTTGGGAAGCCTTGGCCAACCATCACTGTACACTGTACATAATTCTTATAGTATACACCAGTTTGTTTAGGAACATCCTAGGTGACATGATTTCTACCTACCTATATTGAGTTAGCATGCATGGGATTTACCTTTTGGGGTGGGGGCTGTGGTTGTTTGATTTGAGGCCCTTACAGTCTGGGGTAAACATATTAAATAAATACTACCTCCTACAACACCCAACTCCTCTCTGTTGCACCACTGCCTGCTTGCTCAAAATGCCAGATTAACAATTTAAAATAGCAACATACAAGTTGCTTGGAAGAAAAATTTAAGCTTAGCAAAATGCTGATATGCTGCAGAGCTATTGTGCTATCAGACTACCTGCTATAGTGAAATGTGCAAAACTAAAGCGGACTCTCACCAATTCTAGTCGGTGGGCTTGATAGAAATCAAAGCACACTTTGTGCTTTGGGGCACAAAGCACACTCTAACCCAGGGGTGGGGAACCTGAGACCTGGGGCCCAAATGCGACCCCCAGCAAGTTTTTATGTGGCCCCTTTCCACTTCCTGGATTTGGTATAGTTTCCATTTATACTTTGGGAATGGTAACACACACACACACACACACACACACACACCACCCCTGATAGAAGGTTCCTGGTAGAGGATACTTTAGAAGTTCCTGTATACCCTGGAAGCTGATAAGGCAGCCACTCCTATGCAGGATATAAGTAGGAGGAGGGACCCGACCAGCAGGTTGGGGCATATGCTCCATTCTGCTGCCTCCTCCCTGAAGAAGCAAGCTGAAAAAATTCTCTAGAAAACATGTAGGCCTCCCAACTGCTCCACTTTAGCCCTGCCTTCTACACACCCACACCTGAAGGAGGGAGCTGCTGGTCCCCTCCGGCTGGAGCCAGACAGACACCCATGTGCTTCCACAGCCGGTAGAAAAGGGGAGCCATCGAGACATTGGTTCTTGCTATGAGAAAGGGCCTTTTGGGCAGAGTTCCCCAGTGACAGTGCCCAGAACTGGAGAAGCCCCCAGTCCAGAAAGATATACTAACACCTCTCACTTTCTGACTTGAACCGAATGGCATAGCAAGGCTGTGTTGGGCAAGGCTCACGTCCCCAATATGGGCCCCTATAATAGTATAGTAGATCTAAATAAAAGTTCACTCAAACGTGGAACAAATTCCCACAGAAATTATTTTCCTTTTTTCAGACTTAGAACATGTGAAAGTACAAAATATAAAAAATATAAAGTTGTTATATGCATGCAAAAAATAATAATAAAACCAGAAACTTTTGTGTACAAAACTGTAATGCCAATGCAAAATATGACACAGTATTTTAATGCAATTCCATATTTCAAAAGTAGGTAATTTATGTTTTAGTACAAAAGTGATTTAGAAAATATAAGTTGGTTATATGAAGCATAATGTATTGTGGTGTTATAATACAAATATTATTTCCAATATCATTATATTTGACAGAATACTATGAAAAGAAAAATTGATAGTTACAATTTCTGTAAAATAATATTCATATTTAATCCTCTTCACTGTACAATCAATTGGCAATACATTTGTACAGTCTTTACCAGTACAATTTCTGCAAACGACAGTACGTTCCATTCCATAATGCCGGCTTGTGTGCCTGGTGCTGCATGGTTCATCTGCAGTAATTTTGCAATTGCACCGAATAATGTTTAGTAATGTTTCTGGTGCAGGACTCAAGCCTGTACAGTTCTTCCGCTAGTAAGCGAGAACCAAAATCTCGATGGATTTGTATGCCAATACCCAGACAAATTGGGCATATGAGAGCTCTAAGTCTTGATACTTGCAGTAAGGTCTGCCCTATTGAACTTTTTTTCACATCAGCACTTTTATTAGCGATGAGAACATCCAAAAACTTCTGAAAACAGCAGGCAAGCTCTTCTTATCCTCCTCTAAGGAACTAATTTCAGAAGTGGAAGAAATCCATTGATGTAGGTGATAACTGAATTTCTGCTTTGATTAATTTTGCAGCTGCTTCAATTAGACAAACTTTTTCTATCTTCTAGTCTTTTTTGTTTGAATATAATACAATCGCTGCAACCATTTTCCTGAAAGTTACCATATTTGGTCTTCTCTCCTTACTTGAAATAAATATATTGTCAGTCATCAAAATATTCATGCAGTTTGTGGTTGTAAGTGACGAGTACTGTAAGGCTCAGTACTTGTAGGTGGTAAACCTATGCATCTTTCACAAGCTCACGGACTGATATTGGATCATCACCACATTCTTTAAGTCATTCACACACCTTTAGAAAACTTTCTTGCTTCAGTTTGTTAACAGGAAGACCAGATGAACTAGACAACACTGGGCTTTCTTTGGGATTAAGATGCTTTTGTGGAATTATATCTCCTTTCCAAAATTTCACACTACATGCTTGGTGATACTGTGCATCTGCTGCTGGTAGATCTATAACAGACAGCAACCTCGCATGAATGTTTGTTGCCCACAAATCACTTCTAGCATTGCAAACTTTAAGAATTGTCTCACGAAATTGTAAAGTATGAACAGGGATCACTGCCGATTTATCCCTTTTCTTATTATCTCTGATGTGCTGACCACAAAAAAGACAATTATCTCGGAAGCTAAATGTTGCCACATCAGAACATGAAACCCGACTGCTGGTTGATGGCACAGGATCTTCTGACTTTAATCTGAGATCACTCTGAATTTTATTAGGGTTTATGTAGACACGACAGCAAGATGTGTGAACTCTCACAGGTTTAGACAGCACTGGATTAAATAATTCACCAACTTTGTCCGCTCAACATTTGCTTGCCCTGATGATGCCATTGATGCCTTTAGCTGTCAGCTTGACACAGTCTTTATCCTCGCCAAGACTTTCGGAACACGGTAAACTGTTCTCTTCGTCCATTTTGAAAAATGCGCTGCTAAAAAATATTCAGTGGCACCTGAAGCAAGAAACAAAAAGATGCAAATGAAATAATCAGGCATCTAGTATAACGGAGGCAACGGTATAAGCAACACTTTCCAACATAACATTAGACACTGCATAAAACATATTTGTACAATAATTATATTGACCTATATTTTTAATATGTTAACAGATGAGAAGTCCCCATCACTTTACAGTAGAAACCGTTTGTGGATTTTTCCCCATGTTAATATATAATCCTCCGACAATAATAAGGGCAACTGAGTAAGGAGCAAGGCTTGAAGACAGTGCATCCTCAGCCCCCTGCATGCCCCTGCTGGAGCAGCAGCCCTTCCAGGAAAGATGTTTTCACAGGGTGGGTGGAGGTGGGACAAGCACTTCACCTCTGCCCTTTCTGAAAGCTTACTTCTTGCCAGGTCCTCTGTAAGTAGCTCGAATGCCACTAAGAAATCTTCAGAGTGTGCCCTTTTCCCTTCCTTTTCCACTCTGAAAATTTCCTACGGGTGTTCAGGCCTCTTGCAGAGAGAGGGCCCCCTCAAATTCCAGGCCCTGGGCTCAAGTGAGCCCTTCATTCCATGGTAGCAGATACACCTCTGCTGGTCTCTATCCATTATGTCCCCCTAGGCTCTAGGTGTCCACACTGCAACATGGTTAGTTTGTCTTGTCCCTGTCCTGCAAACATCTGGTCTCTTGCATTTAGCTCTGGATTCTTGCTTTTTTCAGGCATAAAATGAGTGGCAATATCCAAAAACTTCTCTCCATCTGTGAGGACCTGACCTTAGAAGACCTGAGTGCTCTGAAATTTCTGAGCCTGGAGCACATCCCATTGAGAAAGCTGGAAAGCATCCAGGATCCCAAGGAACTCCTTCTCGCACTCCAGGATAAGGGATTGTTAGACAACAGTGACCTTTCCTTCCTGAAGGAGCTGCTGTTCAGAATCAGCCGCAACGACCTCTTGAATGACAGACTGCGCTGCAGCAGGAATGAAGTGAAGAGGGAGCTTCAGATCCCAAGCAGAGCAAAGGTCTCACCATATAGGTGAGTTGGACAGTATGTAGCCAGGACTGTTAAGAGGGAGTACAGCTCTGCTAATTGCATATTATATTTATTGTTAATAACCAGGACAGGTTAATTCTAGTCGTCTTCTAAACCGGAATTGTCCTTCCACAGTCTGCCTCTACATGCAAAGCCAAGAGGGGTGGGGAACAGTTGGCCCAAGTCCCACCTGTGGCTAGGGTTGTTTTGTTGTTTTTTTTGGCCCTTTTCCAATTCTTGAACCCAGCTACTACCCTCAAACACTGAAGGAGCACATTCAGGTGGGCTTTGGAGGTAAAGACATGCATTCAAGAATAGGGGATGGATAATCTGGACCCTCCTTTCCTGAGATCGCCCCTTAAGCTACCCCACCAGCAACTCCTAGTCAGTCTGCAAGCTTGTACTAATTTCCAAAGTGGCCTGAGGATAGGAAAAAGGTCCCCTCCCCTGCAGTACAGTCTGGTTCTCTGTGCCTTTGCATGCTTTAAGGCAGGTTGCACTATGCATTGTGACTAGCTCCTTTAAGAAAGTACAGAAACCATTTCCGTCTTAAAGAGGTACTGCTCCAGAAAAGGCTTTTGTCCTGGAAACTGCACTATTGCATTGTAAGTAGATATGGGCCAAGCAGATTTGGGCTGGACAGGGACCCTCATACCCTCCAGGTACATAGGGAATATCTCTGAGTGGAGGGCCTGTGGCTCCGATACCAACCTTAAACCTGATCTCTAATCATTTCCTTTCTCCGATTTACTGCCAGGCAACTGCTCTATGGAATCTCAGAAGAAGTTAGTCGTGACAATGTTGAGTGTGTGAGATTTCTGCTTCAAAAGCAGCTGCCGAAGCGTAAACTCCTGGACAGCACTGTAAGTGCACTTGGTTTTCATAGGTCCGTGGATAATGCTGGTTTTGTTAGAGCTGAAACAAATATTTGTGGTGAATGTCAGGTGCTGTGGGAGATTGAGTCCAAGAGAGTGGTGCACTTGAAGTTGGGGTGGGGAAGCCGGAGAGCAGCCAGTGAGACTGCACTGAACAAAGAGTTGACGTTAAGCGTAAGGTGGTGGGCAGCCAACCTCAGTGAAGGCCGGGGTGGGATCCGTAACTTCTGTGAACACTACATGCATGCACATTCTTCCCGCCAACTGAAGAAATGAATCCTCCCCTATCTCTGCCAACTTACATCCATGTAACTAAATTGATTTAAAATTAATTATGTATTTACAAATGTCTTCTCTAGATGTACATACATAGTCTTAAACTATATTTACATTGGCTATGCTAATTCTCTGCATTTATTGCTTAATGTTTGGATTTTGCACCAGTGTAATATAAATCCATATAAAACCCCATGTCTAAGCAAGACTGCCCCAAACAATTTAAAATCCATTGAGTTAATTGTATATGACCATGGTGTGACCAATTAACACTGCACCACTCTTCTAATGTAGTGGGTTTCTTCTCTTTGTTTGTAACTTGGTTTCCTGTAGACAGAAGGCTTTTCACTCTGTGTGTGAAAGAAAGATATTTCCTTCCCTCCCAATGCCTGCAATAACTTTTGAAACGTCCTACAGGCTAATTTCAGTCAAATATGGTAGAGGGGCACAAGGCTCAACGGTAAGTAGGGGTCCCAAATTTCATAACAATAGGTGTACCTGAAAGGGAGATATGGCCCCTTTTTGTAGTTAAAAATCTAATTGATTTATACTTGAAGATTGCCTGTCCTCCCTCCCTCCCTCCCTGTAGCCTTAGGAAACAAGGCTTCCTTAGTTCAGGTGCTTGCTGTATGGAAACACTTGTTTAGACTGAAAACTCCATGGGACAGGAGCTGTGTCTTCTTTGGGGTGTTAGACAAGCGCCTCCCCACCTATCATGCACGTTGCAGGGCCACATTGACACCCTATGCATGATGACCGGGTAATGGGTGGGGAGGTACTTGTCTGGAAAATGTTGAGTATCTTGTACGTACTTTTGATCACGCAAGTATTAAATTTATTTAAGCAGACTATGTTGGAGCTCTTTATAGAAATGGAAAAAGCTGGCATAGTGCATGAAACTCAATTGGAGGAGCTTAAGAGCATTTTACAAGAAGTGAGACCTGACCTGGCACAAAAAATTTCTACCTATGAAGAGAAAGCAAGAGGTAATGATTTAAGCTTCATATTTAATTGCAATAATACTATGGGGTTCTCTGTGACAGATGGTAAAAATTTTCAAAGGTGCTTAAGGGAATTATGCACAGGAATCTAAGTCACAGTCACTTGCTATGAGACTTAAGTTGTGATCCTCAAACCACTTATCCCAAAGTAGTTCCATTGGGGTTTTTCAAACATAATGTTAGCCACTTGTTTTCAGCAGGGCTGAAACTTGCCCTCACAGTCTCGCTAAATCTCAGTGAGAATTGGCTTTTTGCCGAGATTTGTGAGAATAAGAATGGGTCTAGAATCAGCTGATTCTTGACCTGTTCTCATGTGAAATTTGCGTGGCTGAAACCCGACACTGCGCATGCACAAAATGGCCACCGGAGGCTGTGCATGCGCAAAGTGCATTTTGAGACTCTTGTGAGATTCTTGAAAATCTCAGCAAGATCTCGTGAGATATCATGTGGGGCTGCGAGAATCTCGTGCTTTCTCACGAGAACGTGCGGGGTTCTTGTTTCAGCACTAGTTTTCAGTGCTAAACACGCATTAGGCATTACGTTCATCTGTGGAAACACACATCCCGATACGCTTTTACCACAGATTGGGATCCCAGGAGCTTTGGTCACAGCCATCACACATCTGCCACTATCGTGTAGTTGCTATTATATGCAGGTAAGCGCACGGCCCCATTTCCAGTCTGTGGGAATTTGAGAACCCAGAGAAACATTATATCATGTAAGGAACAGCTGGTGGGAGGAGACACTTGGATAGCTGCTGAAACACAAGATAGCATGAACGTCCGTAGGAGTAGCTACTGAACTGGGATGATATTGGCAATTTCAACACATGATGGATTTCCATGGGTTTATTGTTACATCTGGTAACACCCACTGACTTGGGTGTAAGTGGTTTGAAGAACACAGAGATCCCTAAGTTAGCTAACTGCTTTAAAAACTTTGACTATAAAATCAAAGGAATTAGAGACGGACAGTGCTTATTCCAAAGAAGAATAGTTCCAATGACATCTTTTATTAGGCCAACTTGCATTGGTGAGAGTATGCAAGCTTATGGGTTTCATTCTCAACACTTACTTCTGTGTTCACTACTTTGTGTTAAAATGTTAATGACCCAGATGAATGACCTAATGTTGGAAATTTAGCATCAATCATTTATTTAATTAATTTATTTATATTTATTTAATCATTTATATCCCGCTCCCTCCAGCCGAATGGTAGCTTGGGGCGGCTCACAAATACAGTTAAAACAATTAAAACAATCCATAATAGGCCAGGAGACCTGGCTGCTGTCATTCATGCCTTCATCACCAACATACTCTTATGTGGGGCTACCTTTGGTGACGGTACGGAGACTGCAGCTGGTGCAGAATGTGGCGGCCCATCTCCTAGTGGGATTGGGCTGCTGGGAACATATTACACTGGTTCTTCGGTTTCTGCACTGGCTGCCTATATTCTTCCGGGCCTGATTCAAGGTGTTGGTGCTTACCTATAAAGCCCTAAATGACCTTGGCCCAACCTATTTGCGGGACTGCCTCACCCCCCGGGCTCTGGATCGGCCCCTGTGGTCATCGGGGTGTGTGGTCTCCTGGAGGTCCCCTGAGTCTGCCGGGGGCCCACAGTTATTTATTTATTTATTTTCAAACTTTTACTACCCCGCCCCTCCTGCCACAGGCAGTTTGGGGTGGCTTACAATTCATAAAAACAACATGAAAACAATTAAAACAACTAAAGGGAGGAAAAGGAAATAACCCCATATCAAAAAAAAACTCCACCCCCTCACCCATCTCTCCTGCCAAATGCCTGGTGGAACAGCCAGGTCTTACAACTTCTCCTAAAAGAGGGGAGATCCGAGGCCAACCGGGCCTCCACCGGAAGGGAATTCCACAGCCATGGTGCGGCCACTGAGAACACCCTCCCCTGTGTGGCCCCCTGGAAGACTCGGGGGACCTCCAGGGCACCCCCAGATGACCGGAGGGGTCAATCCAGCACCCGGGGAGCGAAGTGGTCCCGCAGATAGGTAGTGCCTAGGCCGTTTAGGGCTTTATAGGCCAAAACCAACACCTTGAATTGGGCCAGGAAAACCACTGGCAGCCAGTGCAGAGAGCGGAGCACTGGTGTAATATGCTCCCAGTCCTACCAGAAAACGGGCCGCTGCATTCTGCACCAGCTGCAGTTTCTGAGCCGTCACCATGGGTAGCCCCACGTAGAGCGCGTTACAATAGTCCAATGAAAGCATGGATGATGGTGGTCAGGTCAGAGCCTGAGACAAATGGCCGAAGCCGTCACACCAGATGTAATTGGCAAAAGGTACTCCTCGCCACAGCCTCCACCTGGGCATCCGGGTGGAGCTGTGCGTCAAGGAGCACCCCCAGACTCCATACCTGCAATACCAATGGAGGGCGGACCCCATCAATAATGGGAGCCACCATCTCCATCACCTTACCCACCAACATCACCTCCGTCTTGTCGGGATTCAGCCTCAGTCGGTTAGTCCTCATCCAGTCCCCCACAGCCGTCAAACACCGAGTAAGCACCGAGACTGCAGGGCCTGGGTCTGTTGAAAAAGAGAGATACAGCTGGGTGTCATCAGCATATTGATGACACCGCACGCCAAACCACTTGATCACATCACCGAGTGGCTGCATTGAACAGCCCATAGCTACGGCATAGGCTCGTAAACTGGCTCTATGATGCAATCTGTCGGTTTCAGCACATGAATGACGCACCGTCGCTCCAACCGCCGTCCTTCTCGCTTCAGCTCCCACAGTTCCTCGGAGAACCAGGGAGGCCTGCGTAGCTGTTGCCTGGGCAGCAGATGCCTAGGAGCTGTCCTATCAATGTCCTCAGTCAGCAAGGTATTCCATAACAAGACGAGGTCATCGATGAAACAGTCGTCAAGGTCAGAGGGAAACTCACCCAGAGCCTTCTGGAACCGATCTGTTTCTGTTAGTCTCCGAGGACGAACCATCTGAATCAGTTCTGCACCTTTCCGGGGGCAGACATGAGCCAGGAGTGAGGCCTGCAGTTGGTAATGGTCTGGCCATGACAAGGGTACAGCTGATAACTCCCCCACTAATGGAACACCCACCTCAAGGCCGGTGCAAAACACAAGGTCTAAGGTATGTCCCGCCTGATGTGTTGGGCCGATAACTCTCTGGGACAGGTCCATGGTTGCCATGAACTCATGCTCCGCTCCCACAAGGTCAGCGTCAGCATGAATGTTGAAGTCCCCCAAGACTACTGACTTTGGGAACCACAACACCACAATGAGGAGGGCCTTCTTGGTGGCTGCTTCTTGGCTGTGTAACTCCCTGCCTGTGGAGGCCCATTTGGCCCTGGATCTCCCCTCGTTTCGACGCTATTGCAAGACATGGCTGTTCCATCTGGCTTTTTGGGGGGCGGAGGATGGGTAGGGTGGGAGGAATGGGGTTAGGGTGGGGGGTGGCTAGGGATTTTGTATCCCTCCCTTTTGTTGTGTAGTTTATAGTTGTTTTAATGTTTGATGTTGTACGCCGCCCAGAGCTGCCTGTGGCAGGATGGGCGGGTTAAAAATATTTTAAATAAATAAATAAATAAATAATATACAAACAGGTTACTTAAACAATATAAAACAAACCATAAAAGAAGTAAAAGCCACTGGCAAACACCCATCCCCCATCCTTACCCTCCCCCCTCCCCCAAAAGCCCAAACAGCCAGGTCTTACAGGCCTGATGAAAGGCCAACAGGCTGGGAGCCAGGCGAGCTTCCTCTGGGAGGGAGTTCCACGGCCACGGTGCGACCACCAAGAACGCCCCCTCCATCGTGCCCCCCCCCCAGGTTCACCTCCAGGAAGGCAATCATAGGATGCACTCACATGAACACCTGCTTTAGACTTTCTTTGTATTTGAAATGCCAGCACCCCTCTGATATTTATTTTTCCTGCATGTATACCTGTTCTGCAATTTTTCAGCTCAGTTCTGACTTGCAGCCAGTCTAAAGAAGAGCCCTGTGTGGCCTGAAAGCTTGCATACGCTTGCCAACAGAAGTTGGTCCAATAAAAGTTACCATCTGAACTACTCTGTTTCCATCTATTCCTTTTTTTGGAACCAACAAGGCAACCACACACTCTCAGTTCCAAAAAGGTATCTCTAGTGTATCTGGAAGACTCTGGGCATGTGGCTAAGATGATGTCTTGAGGATTAGGGCCGGTCGTACCATAGGCCAACCTGGGGTAGCTGCCCCAGGCCCCGCTCTTTCTGAGGGCCCCGCAGTGGCCTCTATTTTCACCAGGACAGGTTGTGGGGGCACCACTCCCCCTCAGTAGGGCCCCAAACATGGCCACCTTCAGAGTACCGCAAAGCTTGCCCCCAAGGGGGAGGGGCCACCAGGGGCCCTGCATTTTATTTTCGCTCTGGGCCCCGCAAATCCTAAAGTCGTCCTTGTTGAAGATGTTGCTGCACTGTGACTCAGGATGACTGACTATGGGTGATTTTATCCATCACTTTTTCTTGTTCTTATGGCTGTCTCTACATTTCAGCCTCAACACAAATGACCGAAAGCTTGGAAACTAGATTCCAGAGCCTGACAGTTACCAGAGGTATTTTGTCTTTTCTCCACATAAACAGATGATTACAGTGTGATGGTACTATAGATGGGTCACTGCTCTAAGCATTTAGATGTTAGTAGCTTCGCTTGCTTTGTGCCCTAGTAATACCCAGAAATATTTTCCTAAGTCACCATTTCTGCCGTGGATACTTGGTTAAAAACCAATTCAGTTCATATCAACTTGAAGCTAAGCATTTTGGCTGCGATTCACAAACCACTTGCTCTGAAATAGCCCTATTGAAATTCACTGGGCCTTAGACCGTCACCTGTGCCTAAAGCTGCCTCTGGTCTTCAGTACACTTGTTTGATCTCTGGTGTCCCGTAGTGGTGGCACTTGCTCTTACAAAACCTTTGCTGCTGCCCTAATTCTGCTCCAGGATCTTGCAGTAACTTTTTTCAACTTCGAGCAGGGGTGCAGAACCGTTTTTTCCTCACAGGGGCCACTTTGAAAACTAGTACAAGTGCTGAGGACCGCATAGAAGATAGAGGTGGGGGTGTTTAAGGGGTGTACTCGAGAAAAGGAGGGGCCAGATCATGGATTTGTGCCATGGATCTGTCTCCTCTCCTTCATGTGCATGCCCTCCTCTCTGCTCCCTTACTCTGAGTGCAGTTTATCAGTGGTTGGAAGTAGGAACTGGATCCAAGGGCCAGATCCAGGCACTGGAAAGGAGCCACATAAAAACTCGCTGCAGACCACATTTGGCCCCTGGGGCTGAAGTTCCCCGACCCCTGATTTAGCGCATAATGGAGTTTCTTTTGAATTTAAATTCATGAGTTGAAAGAAAATGTTCCCTTTCATAGTACTCAGGGGTCAGGACATGCCTTTTGCCTGACTAATGCACACATTACAAATCAAATTCCTTTCCAAGCTGTGCAGCGCAGTAGGTGGACGTGGTTAAGTTGTGCTAATCTCTGTGACTTGACCAGCAATACATGAGTGAGTGATGTGGAAAGAAACATGTCCAACTTCTTCAGCCCAGTGTATAAAGTACAGCTGGACTGGAAGCCACCATCCGTATGACTGGAGTGTGAAACCAAGGATAACTGAAACACAATAACCTTCTGAGATATAGCTGACTGCCTTAGCAACTCAGCCACCACAGCCCACATAATTAATTTCTCCCACTTCAGTTTATCCATTATATTATTGTCACTCTAGCAGAGCACTGAATTAGGGTATAGTGTAGCGATCTAAGGATAATGGTCCCTGAAGATGTACAGAGTTACAGGGCATTAATAATGGTCCAGGGTAAAAAGAAATAGGATTCACAGGGAGTATTTCTGGAGTAACCCACAACCTGCTTTGGTGGGATTGTTTCTATTTCTCAGACAACTATGGCCAAACTAAGATTTTGTTTCCCTTTGAACTCCATTTAAACTGAGCTCTGAGGCCACTGCCTCCATCTCTTCCCCCAAGAAAGTAAATAAAGCCTGTGCAATATGTCACTTCATACAGAAGTTAGGCTCTGAAAGTTGTCCTGTTTATCTGTCCCATCTGTGAAGGTATAGCATCAAGTGGGTGTTGGATGGTATAGCTTACTATACCACATCACGTTTCCCTCTGCTAGCCAATAAAAAGATGGAAATTAGTGCATATTATCATCACGTATTAGGGAGATATCATAACTAGCAAGTTCAGTACTGAGATCAAAGACTGTCTTCAAGCTTGTTTAAGAAATCAGGGCTTAGGTTGGTTTGTTTTTGAAAAAAATCACAGGATTGTAGTGGCTTTGATTATTTAACATTAATTACATACTGATCTAGTAGTCTTTTGCAGATCATTTTTCCTTTAAAAAGAGACCTATACATGGATTTACTTGCCAGGAGTCAGCAAAATTAGAATCTTTCTCTAAGGTGTACCAGTAGAGCAATGTGCCTTTTGACACTTAGGGTATAATCCTCTGCCATTAAAGTCAGTGGGAGTTTTGCCATTGACTTCATCAGGTGAAGGATTTGCACCCACAGTGCACCTCTTTAATTTAAATATGCTACACTTGAGAGCAATTAACACTCTCTTCTTTTGTACTCTTCATAGGTCACCCTGTCCAAGAAACTCTTTGTCGTAAAAGAGCTGCTACAGGGAACCCAGATGAATCAGAAGCAAAGGAGAAACCATCAACCCTTCAGGTGAGAAACCCCTTGATGAGGTTGCTATTCTCCTATAGACTTTTTGGGGTAGTAATTTTCCATTTCCCAGCACAGGCCTCATTTAAAGAATGACAAACTTAAAGGTGCATTGGCGAGCCTTATGGGCCCTGGGAAGTCAGCATCCAGAAAAATTAAACAAAGCCCTTCTCCCTGCTTGGATAGTAGAGGAGGAGCCAATTGCGGTCTTCCAGTACAGCAGTAACAGTCAGAACTGCTCCTGGAAGCTGGTGGAGAAACTAGACACACAAGAGTAAGCACATTTCTCAACCCCTATGTTTCTGATGGATAGGAACTGGTGAGCTCCATTCCCCCAACTACCAGAGATGTCTAGTGGTAAGGGAGGGAGGGAGTGAATGAATGAATGAATAAATAAATAAATAAATAGGAGTCCTGTAGACAAAGACCACTGAAGTACATCCACACATGTGAGGGACAGAGCTGGAGCTAAAATGCTTTTCTTCTTCTTCCCTCCTCCACAAAAATAGTCCAGCCATGGGGATTTGAAAAATGGGAAGGCCCAGTCAAGTGATGAAATCAGTCAAAGGGGTGGGAAACCAGAACCCAAGTCTTTCCAGCCAGAGGTGATGAAGGTTACCAGGCTTCCCCTAGGCAATGTCTTTGGTCCACAAACCACTTACTCTGGAATAGCCCCATTGAAGCCCTTACTTACTTGGAAGTAAGTGGTTTTTGGATCATGGCCATTTTCATCAATTTGCTTGAGCCCTGCTGTTGAAGAGAAGGTGGTAATGGTCTCTGTTTGAGACCATTGCTCTTTTGGATGATTGAACACAGCCAACTGCTTCTAAAGTCTGCATTCTAACGTTGCTCTTTATTTTACACCTTAAGGACCCATATAAAATGGACAATAATCCTCATGGCTACTGTGTGATACTGAACAACAGCAACTTTACAAATCCCAATGAGACTAGGAGTGGCTCCGATAAAGATGCCGGTAAATATTTTGTTTCTCAAACTAATGTGGAGACTTTCTGTGTTGTATTTCATGTGTGATAGTGTGTGGCTGCTGTTTTGAACCCAAATGAGTAGGGATGCGAATTTCGGTTTCGGATAAAACCAAAAGTACCTGAAAATGGCCATTTCGGATTAATCAGAAATTTTTGTTCTTTTTTGGTTTCGGTACTATTGGATCTTTTACATTGATTTTTTTGTACCGGATTTTTAACATTGTGGTTTTCCCCCATTGAAAAAATGCAATGTTAAAAATCCGGTACAAAAATCAATGCAAAAGATCTGATAGTACCGAAACCAAAAAAGAACCGAAATACATGAGAACCGAAACCGAAATTGACCGAAACCGAAATTTTGCCCAGAGTCCCATCCCTACAAATGAGACAGACAAGGGAGAGGGTAGGATAGCTCTTATTACTGGACCAAGTTCTGTTGCAATCTTTTGAGAGCTCTTCACAGAGTTCTTCAGTCAGGAATAAAGAAGCTGTGACTATTTTCATTCCTGACTGAAGGAGAACTCAGTATGTTGTCCACTCTCACTAATTTATAGTTCCCTTCATCTGTGTCTTGAGGATGATGTAATTAGGTCCTGCTACCATCACGGAGGAGGTCTTTCTGAGCTAGCACATAGACAAACTTTGTTGCAGCTATGTTCAAATGCATATAAATATTTTCCTGCCTTGTTCTCTGCCTTTAAACGTTTCCTCCTGCAAAAGCTCCAAGTTTGTCTGAATACTTACACTCCTCTTTTCTAACATGATATTTCACTCAAAAGTTGGATTTATGTTCAATAATTTCTAACCACTGATTTCCCTCCCCCCACCCCCAAGCAAATCATTCTCTCCTGCATAGGTCAGTCTCCCTTCTCCCCATCCTAAGGGCCAGATTCTGCTTCCTTGCTCCATACCAAGTAGTTGGTTACAATAAGATTACTCATGGAGTAAGATACTACTCATTGAAAACATGTTAAACTCTGGCTCTAGACAAGTATTTCATCTTTATTTTTTATCAAGAACAATTCATAAAAATTAAACTATTGTCTTGCATGTTGTTAAATTTGAAATCAAACCAAGCGTTATTAGTTTACAGCAATGGATTGCTAAGGAAATGAAAAAAAATATTTCTAGATAGACTGAGGGACAGCAGGTGCATTTATTCATGGTCTCTTGACACTTTCCTGCTCTGCTGTCAGTTACCATCTTCTCTGCAGTTTAATTCTTTTTGTTCTTCACTGTTTCTTTGCATTGGGCAAAGTGTCTGACTCCCCCCGTTTTGGGATATTTGGGGGCTAAGGCCAGTAGATCCCCTGATCTGACACTAATGCTGCTTAATGCGAGGTCAGTGGCTAATAAAACATCAACCATTTGTGACTTTATTGAGGATGAGGCTGCCAACCTCATCTGCATTACAGTGACTGTCTGGATGAGGTGTCTGGGCCAATTCTGTTCCAGATGGTGCCAGTCCCTCAGTCTAGGATAGGGGGCCAGAGCTGGGGTGGAGTGACTGTGATCTGTAGAGACACCTTGACCTTTCAAAGGTATCTGGTGCCAGACTTGCCCAGTATGGAGTGTGTCCACCTTGTGTTGGATATGGCATGGGATAGATTAGGGATTCTGCTGGTGTACTGACCACCCCGCTGCACGGCTTGACTTCCTGACTGCTCTAGCCAAGCTGGTCTCAGAGGTGGCGTTGGAATCGCCCAGACTAATTGTCTTGGGTGATTTCAACATACACACTGAGGCCAGCCTTTGAGAGGCGGAGCAAGCGTTCATGGCCACCATGACAACCATGGGCCTATCCCAGGTAATATTTGGCCTGACACATGAGGCAGGACGCACATTGGACTTGATGTTTTTCACTAGCCTGGGAACAGGAGTTCTGATCATCGGGGGGTGGTGGTGGGGGTGTTATGACACCTTTATTGTGGTCAGATCATTATCTTCTGAAGGCACAGATCCCTGCCTTTCTAAAACCCTCATCAGGGTAGGGCAGTGGACCTATTAAGATGGTACGCCCTTGGATATTAATGGATCCAACTGGTTTCCAGAATTCTCTGGGGGATTTACCTGCTGACCTTAGTGGCTACTCTGTAGATGGCCTGGTTGCCTTGTGGCATGATATCTTGACCATGGCCATTGACACAGTTGCACCCAGACGTCCACTCCCTCTGCTGCAACAGCACAGGTCCCCCTGGTATACGGAGGACCTGAGGCGGCTGAAGTGGGAGGGTAGGTGGTTAGAGCGCAGGTGACGCTCGACTCATGCTGAAGCCGACCAATTTGCAACATAGATCATTTTTAAAGGACTATGCCATGGCTGTGATGGCAGCAAAGAAAGCTTTCTTTCCCCTATCATAGCATCTGCGAAGTCTTGTCTGGTAGAGCTGTTATGAGTTTTGAGGGGTCTGGTTACTCCAGTCTGCCTCTGCCAGGAAATTGAGTCATCTACTGCCTGCTGTGACCTTGTTATTAATTACTTCGCAGACAAAATTGCTTGTATTCACCATTACTTGGGTGCTGCCATTTTGCCTGCAAAATCAGAGTTTGAGGTTACGGATGCTCAATCTTGTTCTGTTTGTTTGGATCAGTTTCAATCGGCATCACCCACTGATGTTGGGGAGGTGCTTGGGGAGGTGAGGGTGACCAGTTGTGAACTAGAACCTTGCCCCTTCTGGCTACAGTCAGGAGACGCTGGGCCTGTTGCTGGCTGGGGTTGTCAGTGCCTCCATTCGGGAGAGTAGGGTGCTGGACATTCTTAAAAATGTGGTTGTCGGTCCCTGCTTAAGAAGCCATCTTTGGACACTGACTCCCCAACCAGCTATCGGCCTGTCTCTAACCTTCCCTTTTTAGGGAAGATTATTGAGTGGGTGGTTGCTCGACAGCTCCAGGCTCATCTCGATATCATCAGATTCCTGGACACGTTCCAGTCAGGCTTTTGCTCTAGGTATGGCACGGAGACTGCGCTTGTGGCCTTGGCCTGCGCCTGGAGATTGACAAGGGGAATTCTACCCTGTTGATACTGTTAGATGTTTCAGTGGCCTTTGATACAGTTGATCAAGAGGTGTTGTTGACACAACTGTGGGACCTGGTGGGGTGTACGAGACCGTTCTTGAGTGGTTCTGCTCATTCCTGTCAGGGAGGTCCTAGAGAATGGTGATGGGCGATTGCTCGTCGTCCTCTCGGGACCTCCCTTGTGGTCCCGCAGGGTTCCATTCTGTCTTCCCTCTTGTTCAACGTGTATATGAGGCTGCGTGAGGTCATTTGGAGGTTTGGGGTGAAGTGCCATCAGTACGCTGATGACACCCAGCTCTACCTTTCTTTTTCATCTGATCAAGGCCCTACAGTCTCGGTGCTTACCCATTGTATGGCTGCTATTAGGGATTGGATGAGGGTGAGCCGACTGAAGCTGAATTAGACTGAGGTGATGATGGTTGGCCAGCCTTGTGGCCTGAAGGGGATTGGGACTCCTCTTATTGATGGAGTCTGGCCCCTTCTGGCCAATTTGATTCACAGCCTTGGAGTGCTTCTAGACCCCTTGCTGCACAAAGATTGTCAGGTTGCGAAGGTGGTCAGGAGTGCTTTTCACCAATTCCATCTGGTGAGGAGGCTGAAGCCTTTTCTTTCTAATTTGGATCTGACCACTGTCATCCATGCATTCATCACCTTGAGGCTAGATTAGTGCAACATGCTTTATGTGGGGCTGCCCTTGTTCAGAAGCTGGAGCTGGTGCAGAATGCAGCGGCTTGCCTCTTTTTGGGGGTGGGGCATTGGGAGCACATCCGTAGTCTGCACTGACTTCCTATAGCTTTCTGGCACAATTCAAGGTGTTGATTTTGACCTTTAAAGCCCTAAACAGTCTGGGCCCCACATATCTGAGACCACCAGCCCTACCATGTCCTATTGTGGCCCCTGCAATTGACTGGGAGCACTTCCCTGTGGGTACCTTCAGCTAGCCTTGTTCACATGGCGAGGGCTTGTGTTCTTGGCTGCTGCCCTGATTTTATGGAACTCCTTTCCCCTGGATGTTCGATTGAGCCTGAGTGTCTTCCACAGACAGTGTAAGACATTTCTGTTTGTAAAGACATTTGGCGGTAGTGATGGGGTGGGGGGTTGGGTATGGGAAATGGGTAGGTGACATTGGGTTTTTTTTTGTAGGGGCTTGTGGGTGGGGTGGGGTTTTTAAATTGTATTTTACTGTTTTCATGAACTGTTTTTATATATATATATATAGTGAGCCACCCTAAGCCTTTTTTAGGGAAGGGAAGGATAAAAATTTAAATAAATAAAATTAAATAATGCTCAGTGCCTTTTCTGCTGTTTCTTCTCTTCCAGCGGCTCTGAAAAACATCTTTGAGCAGCTTCAGTTTAAGACAATTGTGTACCCAAACCTGGAAGCAAAACAAATCCATGAGATGATGCAGGAGTTCAGCAGCATGGATCACAACAACATGGACTGCTTTGTTTGCTGTCTTCTCTCCCATGGCGACAAAGGAATAGTGAAAGGGACGGACTGGAAACCTGCCCCTATCAAAGACCTGGTCTCCTGTTTCACTGGATCAAAGTGCCCTTCGCTTGCTAACAAACCAAAGCTGTTCTTTATTCAGGCCTGCCAAGGTGAAGTAGGCCAGACAAGTGTCCAAGTGGAAGCAGATTTTTGTGGAGACCTTGATGCAGATGCTGTCCCCTTGCCTTCCATTCCTGACTGGGCTGACATCCTTATTGGCATGGCGACCGTGGAGGACTTTGAGTGTTATCGACACAGAGAAAAAGGCAGTGTGTACATTCAGTGCCTCTGCAGGGAAATGGAGTCTCTTTGCCCACGGTAAGTAATAGTCAAGGACCCATCTTCACTGTGTTTCCCCCATTGCCACCAATAGAGAAAATACAGTGAACACTGGTAATAGTCATATTGCTTTTTAATGGCATAAAAAGGAGTGATGGAGCAAAGGGAATGCATTTGTTCTGGAAAAGATCCGTAAAACTAGTTTCTTTGTCACCTACTTTTCAGTGAGAACAGAGGTGGTGGTCATACTTGAGTAGCACGTGACCCACTTGATCCAGGTGTTCTCCCAGGACCCTCCCTCTTGCTCTGATGCTCTAGGTTGGGACCTTTCCCGCTGGCTCCCAACCTAAGGCACCTCAGCAACTGGTCTCAGGAATGGGGAGTAGCGTTCCCCTTTAGAGAGAGCCTTCCCTGCCACAGCTCTCCTAGCTCATCTTCTCCTTGGAGAAACTCCTTGGGACATGAGTCCCACTTCCTTTCTCTGAGGGGCTGGTCCGCCTCCCCACAGAGTGATCTATTGGAGAGTAGCTTATGATCCACTGGTGGACTGGGATGTAAGAACATAAGAAGTGCCATACTGGGTCAGACCAGCAGTTCATCTTAGCCCAGCATCCTGTCTCCAACAGTGGCCAGCTCCAGTAGCTCAAGAAAACAACATATACAATACAGGTCATGGAGGTGTGACCGATCTCCTGCTACCCACTCTCAACTACTGGTAGCTTGTGTATAAGCCTCAACTAGAAGGTGTTTATGGCTCTATCATCTGAGAATGTATCCAGTTTCCATTTGAAGCTAGTTATGCTGCTGGCTTTCACAGCCTCCTCTGGCAACAAGTTCCACAACTGTATTGTCTGCTGTGTGAAAAGGTACTTCCTTTTGTTCGTTTTAAATCTGCTGCCATTTAACTTCAGAGAGTGTCCCCTTGTTCTCTTATTGTGGGAAAGGGCAAACAATTATTCCCTATTAACTTTCTCCATGCCACTCATGATTTTATAAACTTCTATCATATCCCCCCCCCTTAAACGCCTTGTCTTCAAGCTAACAGCCCTAACCTGTTGAGCCTCTCCTCATGAAGTTCAAGCCATCCCTCCTGTCATTCTTGTTGCCCTTCGCTGAACCTTCTCCAGTTCTATTATATTTTTCTTGAGATGGGGTGACCAGAACTGCACACAATATTCAAGATGGAGTCGTACCAAAGATGTATACAGTGGCGTTATGATATTTTCCCTTTTATTTTCTATTCCTTTTGCAATAATGCCTAGCATTTGGTTTGTCTTTTTGGCTGCTGCCACACACTGAACGGATGTTTTCAAGGAACTATCTGCAATGACTCTAAGATCCTTCTCCTGGGTGGTTACACCCAGATTAGAACCTAGCATCATATGTCTAGTGAGGATTATTTTCCCTTATGTGCATCCCCTTGCACTTATCAACATTGAATTTCATTTGCCATTTTAATGTCCATTCTCATCATCGTGCAAGATCCCTCTGTTGTTCCTCCCAGTCTGCCTGGGTCTTAANCTTCCTATAGCTTTCTGGCACAATTCAAGGTGTTGATTTTGACCTTTAAAGCCCTAAACAGTCTGGGCCCCACATATCTGAGACCACCAGCCCTACCATGTCCTATTGTGGCCCCTGCAATTGACTGGGAGCACTTCCCTGTGGGTACCTTCAGCTAGCCTTGTTCACATGGCGAGGGCTTGTGTTCTTGGCTGCTGCCCTGATTTTATGGAACTCCTTTCCCCTGGATGTTCGATTGAGCCTGAGTGTCTTCCACAGACAGTGTAAGACATTTCTGTTTGTAAAGACATTTGGCGGCAGTGATGGGGTGGGGGGTTGGGTATGGGAAATGGGTAGGTGACATTGGGTTTTTTTTTGTAGGGGCTTGTGGGTGGGGTGGGGTTTTTAAATTGTATTTTACTGTTTTCATGAACTGTTTTTATATGCCACCCTAAGCCTTTTTTAGGGAAGGGAAGGATAAAAATTTAAATAAATAAAATTAAATAATGCTCAGTGCCTTTTCTGCTGTTTCTTCTCTTCCAGCGGCTCTGAAAAACATCTTTGAGCAGCTTCAGTTTAAGACAATTGTGTACCCAAACCTGGAAGCAAAACAAATCCATGAGATGATGCAGGAGTTCAGCAGCATGGATCACAACAACATGGACTGCTTTGTTTGCTGTCTTCTCTCCCATGGCGACAAAGGAATAGTGAAAGGGACGGACTGGAAACCTGCCCCTATCAAAGACCTGGTCTCCTGTTTCACTGGATCAAAGTGCCCTTCGCTTGCTAACAAACCAAAGCTGTTCTTTATTCAGGCCTGCCAAGGTGAAGTAGGCCAGACAAGTGTCCAAGTGGAAGCAGATTTTTGTGGAGACCTTGATGCAGATGCTGTCCCCTTGCCTTCCATTCCTGACTGGGCTGACATCCTTATTGGCATGGCGACCGTGGAGGACTTTGAGTGTTATCGACACAGAGAAAAAGGCAGTGTGTACATTCAGTGCCTCTGCAGGGAAATGGAGTCTCTTTGCCCACGGTAAGTAATAGTCAAGGACCCATCTTCACTGTGTTTCCCCCATTGCCACCAATAGAGAAAATACAGTAAACACTGGTAATAGTCATATTGCTTTTTAATGGCATAAAAAGGAGTGATGAAGCAAAGGGAATGCATTTGTTCTGGAAAAGATCCGTAAAACTAGTTTCTTTGTCACCTACTTTTCAGTGAGAACAGAGGTGGTGGTCATACTTGAGTAGCACGTGACCCACTTGATCCAGGTGTTCTCCCAGGACCCTCCCTCTTGCTCTGATGCTCTAGGTTGGGACCTTTCCCGCTGGCTCCCAACCTAAGGCACCTCAGCAACTGGTCTCAGGAATGGGGAGTAGCGTTCCCCTTTAGAGAGAGCCTTCCCTGCCACAGCTCTCCTAGCTCATCTTCTCCTTGGAGAAACTCCTTGGGACATGAGTCCCACTTTCTTTCTCTGAGGGGCTGGTCCGCCTCCCCACAGAGTGATCTATTGGAGAGTAGCTTATGATCCACCGGTGGACTGGGATGTAAGAACATAAGAAGTGCCATACTGGGTCAGACCAGCAGTTCATCTTAGCCCAGCATCCTGTCTCCAACAGTGGCCAGCTCCAGTAGCTCAAGAAAACAACATATACAATACAGGTCATGGAGGTGTGACCGATCTCCTGCTACCCACTCTCAACTACTGGTAGCTTGTGTATAAGCCTCAACTAGAAGGTGTTTATGGCTCTATCATCTGAGAATGTATCCAGTTTCCATTTGAAGCTAGTTATGCTGCTGGCTTTCACAGTCTCCTCTGGCAACAAGTTCCACAACTGTATTGTCTGCTGTGTGAAAAGGTACTTCCTTTTGTTCGTTTTAAATCTGCTGCCATTTAACTTCAGAGAGTGTCCCCTTGTTCTCTTATTGTGGGAAAGGGCAAACAATTATTCCCTATTAACTTTCTCCATGCCACTCATGATTTTATAAACTTCTATCATATCCCCCCCCCTTAAACGCCTTGTCTTCAAGCTAACAGCCCTAACCTGTTGAGCCTCTCCTCATGAAGTTCAAGCCATCCCTCCTGTCATTCTTGTTGCCCTTCGCTGAACCTTCTCCAGTTCTATTATATTTTTCTTGAGATGGGGTGACCAGAACTGCACACAATATTCAAGATGGAGTCGTACCAAAGATGTATACAGTGGCGTTATGATATTTTCCCTTTTATTTTCTATTCCTTTTGCAATAATGCCTAGCATTTGGTTTGTCTTTTTGGCTGCTGCCACACACTGAACGGATGTTTTCAAGGAACTATCTGCAATGACTCTAAGATCCTTCTCCTGGGTGGTTACACCCAGATTAGAACCTAGCATCATATGTCTAGTGAGGATTATTTTCCCTTATGTGCATCCCCTTGCACTTATCAACATTGAATTTCATTTGCCATTTTAATGTCCATTCTCATCATCGTGCAAGATCCCTCTGTTGTTCCTCCCAGTCTGCCTGGGTCTTAATTATCTTGAATGATTTGGTGCCATCTGCAAATTTAGCCACCTCACTCTTTACCCCTTATCCCAGATCTTTAATGAATATGTTAAATAATACTGGTCCCACTACTGACCCTTGAGGCACCCCACTATCTTCCTCTTTCCAACTTGAAAAATGACCATTTATTCCTACACTTTGTTTCCTGTCCTTTCATGCTTATTGGCATGCTCATAAAATTCTCATAGATTAGTTTTCCTTTGCTTAAAGCCGTTTTGGTTTTTACCCATCAAATCATGTTTGTCAATATAATTCTGTTTTTAACAATGGTCTCCACCAGTTTGCTTGGTACGTCTGTAGTTTCCAGGGTCACCTCTGGAGCACTTCTTAAAAACTGGTGTTACGTTTGCTAACTTCCAATCTTCCAGCACAGAGGAGAATTTGATAAGTTACATATTACTGTACATCTTAGCTGCCCCTGAGTCACACAAATAACTTAACTGACCAAGTCAAGGTTATGCAAGGTTCAGTGGCAGAACCAAGATAACTCTGGAAATTAAGTCCACAGTCCAAACCACTACCACACTGCCTCTTGAACCATGGCATAACAGAGTCAGGTAAGGGGGAGGTCTTCCACTTCTCAATTACCTGATGGGGGAAGTCACTCCACCTTATCCCTAACAAGCAGGAGACGTGTCCTGCCCCCCATCAATGGGAGCACGAGACTCACCCCCAGCAGTGTTAGGGAATTGTGGGTGGGGAAGTCTAGGAGCAAAAGGATGGGAGCCCCAGGGTCAGATGGAGGAGCTTCCAGAGAACCAGGAGTTGAGGCCTTGTTACACTTCTTTTGAATCATACAGTATATAGTATTTTTCAATATTTAAATGCCAAATAAGTGTTGTTCTAGTGAAGACAACAATGGGACAAAATGCATTAGTCAAGAACTCCTCTCAACAGACACCTAACATTGGCCATACATTCTACCTCTAGAACTGCCCATGTTCTGGGTTTGAAAGGAATTGAAATAAGGGGTCTTTGCTACTCACTCATTTGAGTAGCAAACAGGCAGCAGGGCATTATATCTGTGTATGAACTTCTGTGTGTTTGCTAACCAATTGCTCCTCATTGGCTACCTGCAGGTCTTGTGGGAGGCAGGTCCTTGCCCATAACTGCTGTTATGTCTGGTAACTGTGGTTATAGGCAAGGTGGAGGGAAGGAAGCACTAGAGGGAGGCGGCAGGGTTTACTTAAAGGTGAGCTCAGATACAGCAACAAGGTGTTGGCGAGTCCCGTGGACCATAGGTGATACTGGAATTGCGTTGCCGGCACTCTGGGCCCCTACCACAAATCCTCCTGCCTTTCCCTGGCACCTGGTGAAGTCTTACATATTACTGTCTTTCTGGGAAACTTAACTGCTCAGCTTCAGGGAAGTCCTACCCACCCCCTCACTGGCCTCCATCCTATCTGGTAGCTGCTGAGCGTTCTACTAAGTAGGCTACTTGATATATCGTGTTGTGTGTGGCAACTAACCACCAGCATGTAACATGAAACACAGAATGGATCACCAGAAATTACTGCACTGACCTTTGCAGTTTTAATGTTTTTAAATAGTATTTCTGTGTAACTTTGCTTTCCCCCCCTCTTGTTCCAGACGCGTGGATCTACTGACCATCCTGACTCAGGTGAATAAAGAAGTGGGAGAAAAGGCGTTTTATAGAAAAAAGCAGATGCCAGAAATAAAATCAACCCTACGGAAGCAGCTGATCTTTCCAGTTCCAGCCACGCTGGAGAATTAATTGGATGCAAAGGGAAGCTCTGGATTGACTAAATTAAGAATAACTCTTTGCAATAGGATGACTTTGCAATTAGCAAGGCAGAGAGGCTGGATCAATTTAGTCAGATGCTGAGTTCCTCCTGTAAGGTGCTAGGGACTATCAGCTCACCAAGGTCGATGTCTGAAATCACTGAATCTCCTGTTGCAGCCTAGTTGTCAAGCACCCCTACATTGATCATCTGGACATTGTCTGACCTTCATTTTTTAATTCCAAATGAGCTGAAGGTGTTTAGCTTCCTTAAGCAGAGCTACCTCACAGAACAGTATCCAAATGTGACACCTACTTTCTTGTCAGTGCTAAGTAAGAGTTCACCTTTTCTTCTCCCTCTCATGTGACTTTTACTTTGGAATCATAGGCAACTGGTAACTGTCAATAATGGGGGTGGGGGGAAGGGGTACAGTTGTGGGTGCTGGTCAGGGGTTCTAAGGGGCTGTCACGGGTTGGAGGTCCGCACCCCCACTTTACCGGGTTTGAGTGACTCAGTTTCCCTTGCGTACAGCCCACTTGAATCAGTTTTTCTCTGACCAATTCAAGCCTGCCGCAGGGACAACCCCTTTG
>QEPC01014514.1:3855035-3866799 GCA_003113815.1 Sphenodon punctatus
CATCCGGGTTGTCAAAAACCTCTGGTGATTCAGATAACAGAACCACAGGTTCAGATATAATATCTGGCTCAGGTAAAGGTGTGGTGGGCACGTCTTCCTGAGGTGGAGAGGGGATAAACTGCTTGAGAGGTTGCTTCCTCCTCTCCTTTAGATGTCTCTGCTTTTCCTGGTGCTTGAGGAATGCTCTTTTCGCCTCTAGCTGGAAGGGAGTTGGCTCCGGGTCCATGGGCGCATCCCGATGTATCGGCGTTGAGGGTTTTGCTTTCGACGTCGAGGTGCCTTTTCTCAATGTCGAGGATTGTGGAGGTGAAGCTGGAGCTGTCGACGTTGAGTGCATCTGTAGACATTGTGATGATGTCGATGTCGATGATTTGCGCCCTCTCGAGGTCAAAGGAAGAGAAAGCCTCTTTGATGACATCGTATGCATTGTAATAGGGCTGGATGGAGGAGATGAGCTATCGACATCAGCATGAGACGTCAGCTGTATATTTGTAGAGATCAAAGACCTTACAAGCTGCTGTAAGCAGGACACTATTAATTTAGTCTCTTGCCTCCTGGATCTCTCTTGCTCCTTAAAATAGGCCCACGGAAAGTCAAACTCTGCACGGGGCACAGGAGGGAGGTTTCTGCTTTTTGGCAGGTCTTGTTGTTGGGTTTCAGCGACCCAGTGAATGCCTCCGAACATGACCGTGGCTTGGTTTCTCTTCTTGCAGTTCTTTTGGGCTCCTCTGTCCTCACAAGAAGCCCTCTCATTTTAGCTACGAGAGACTCTCCCTTACAGCTGCATTGGCAGTGCAGCGGGGTTCAGTAGGCCTCCTCCCATCCCAGGGGCAGCACTATTTGCAGGGGGTGGGATGGGGTGGAGCTTTTTAACAGGTATCTAGGTCCCATTGACCACACCTCTGGCAACCCTTGCTGGTCAAAGCTGACAAAGACAGCCTCTGCATTTCAAAGATATAAGCTATGCTCCAGCTAGGGTGGCCACTGACGCATCGACAGGAAAGAGGACAATAATTTGCATGAAATGTACATATGCTAATTTCATACTAATTTATGCATATTTGTGGAACAGAGGGTGGTGACAGAAGTGGGCAGAGCCAAGCCAATGGTAGGCAGAGCCAACCAAATGGTTAAGCCAGTGGTGTGGCTTAACCCAGCAGCAAGGAGTTCCTAGAGTTAACATTGGAGGGAGATTACACTAGTTAACCCTGTGAACTCCTTGCTGCTGCGTGAAGCCCTGCAACTGTGGGATAGAGAGCCCTCTTACTAAGGTCCCATCCAATGTCTTTTTCCCACTAGTCCCATTTCTCCCTAGCAGTGTGAAAAAATAGAGCCCAGGCTCACTGAGAGGAGAAACTGATGTTTTAAGTGTCTCATCAAGCCGATAATAACTACCAGTGATTCTCTACCATTTCAACCAACTTTCATTTTTCTATTTGTCTTTTGGTTTTTGTTTCCTTTTTTATGGGGAATAACACCAAAGTCAACCTCAGAAATCTTTGAGCAACATTGTGCAGTGACTCTGACCTGCAAAAATCTGGAATTTGTAAAGGACGTGAGCAGAAGCCTGAGAGGGGAGGGGAAAGGAGTGGAATGTTGAGAGAGTGGCAGTTGAAAGAGGAGGAGTTGGAGAGAGGGAGAAAATGGAGGGAGATGTAATCTGTTGAATAAGATGTTAGCTGGCTCCCACCTAATCCACGGATAGCGAACTTTGGGTTGAAGTTCAAGGAGAACTCTGATGCAATTGCCCCTTCCAAATACCAAGAGCGAGCTGCCATCACTG
Organism: Sphenodon punctatus; assembly: GCA_003113815.1. Lineage (NCBI taxonomy): Eukaryota > Metazoa > Chordata > Lepidosauria > Sphenodontia > Sphenodontidae > Sphenodon > Sphenodon punctatus. The sequence goes on from QEPC01014514.1 coordinate 3,856,819, forward strand.
GGACAGTGGACAAAGAGTTGAATCTGGGGATCTGAATACCAGGCACTGCATAGCTGGGAGAGCAGCTGGTACACAGAGGCCATTCATGAGCATTCAAGGAGCAGCTGGAAACCAGGACATCAGAAGAGTGCAGATTTGGGAGTTTTGGGAGCTTATTAGCTGGGACATTAGAACTGTTAATGTGTAGTGGTTATTCTAAGAAACTGTTAAAACCCATTCTATTGTTAACTAACAGGAACAAAGAAGAAATGGGTCCCTAGCCTTTATAGAAACCATTAGCTGAATGTATAATATAAAATATAGGCACAGACGGTGGCATGTCTGTGGTGTAGGAGCTGGGCTTGCAACGTTAAGAGACTTACCTGTCAGCTGTGTCTGGACCGGAGTGAGGGCAGAGTCACCAACTTGGCGAGAGGAGAAAGCAGACAGTGAGCCGACAGTGGTGTGGCTGTGGTGTAGGAGCCGGGCTTGCAATGTTAAGAGACTTACCTGTCAGCTGCGCCTGGACCTGAGTGAGGGCAGAGTCACCGACTTGGCAAGAGGAGAAAGTGGATAGTGAGCCGACGGCAGCATGGCTGTGGTGTAGGAGCCGGGCTTGCAACGTTAAGAGACTTATCTGTTAGCTGTGTCTGGACTGGGGTGAGGGCAGAGTCACCAACTTGGCAAGGGGAGAAAACGGACAATGAGCTGATGGCGGCATGGCTGTGGTGTAGGAGCTGGGATGCAACATTAAGAGACTTACCTGTCAGCTGTGTCTGGACCGGTGTGAGGGTGGAGTCACCGACTTGGCGAGAGGAGAAAGCGGACAGTGAGCCGATGGCAGCGCCATAGGCGCATGCACAAGGGCCGCGCGCACAAGGGCCGCGCGCACAAGGGCGCGTGCACAAGGCCGCGCGCACAAGGCCGCGCGCACAAGGGCGCTCCCTTTGGCGCGATTCGGCCTCGGTCCCAGGTACTTCCCCCCCCCCTCTCAATCTTGGTGGACCTTGTTTCAGCTCAGGGGATACCCTCTGTAGAGGGGATGGACCTGCATTCCCTGGGGTGTCTTTTTTTGATCTTTTAAAAAAAAAAATCCCACCGGGGGTATTCCCGCAATACGTTGTTCATTACTGTGATATAGGTTAGTTGCTGAGTAGGCGGGTTGGGGACCCCAGGAAGTATATGCTTTGTGAAGCCGGCCATTCTCTGTGGTAAATTGCTATTGAGCCAGCTTTTTAGGGAGGTCCTCCTGGTTAAATTGCCCCTCTCGGCAAGGGCCGAGGAAATAGCGCAGGCTGATGGTAGCCCCCACGGAATACATCCCTTCTCCCTTAGTCAATCTAAACTCATGCATTTTTTCCAGCCTAATGGCAAGAGGGGAGTGTTAGAAGAAGCTCCTTCAAGGATGCCCCTTCCTAGTGCCCAAGAAGGAGATATAAGGTCCAACCGACAAGATTATGTCAAGCTGGAGATGATGTCTCGTGTGGATAATTTGGAGAGGTACTTGAATCTATTAAACTCTAAGTTCGATGATCTTGCTGTCAGGCTAGATCTGGATATAGATACACATTTTAAAGAATTAGAAGGCAAACTTAATTATACGCATGAGCTTCTCCTTGCAATGAAGGTGCTGGTAGGAGGACTTTGGCTGGAATTTGAAACATGGACAGGCAAAATGGGTGTGCGGCAGGTCAGAGGTTTAACCCAGAGAGATGCAACAACTCAGACATCACCCCTTCATGAGGAATCTGAATTTAAGTCCAATGTTAAGGATAATGCCAGCGAGGAGATAGCACCTCTGGTGCTATCTGTGGTTAGGCAGCGGGGGGATCAGAGTCGGCAGAGAGATAGTTCTATTGTGGAAGAGACCGTTGGCGCTGCCTCCCTGTTCCCCAAGGAGGATAAAAGGGCTGGGGCTGAAGTGCTGTGCAAAAGTCAAAAGAAATACACACCAACCTTTTGTCCACACAAAATTTGGCCCCAGGAGATGAGAAAGAGGTGAGCGACAACCCTGCTCTTTCACTTTAATTTTAAAAGGAAGTTCTGCTTCCTTAAAAATGGAGTTTTAGATCTTGTGGGTTTTGTGGAGTTTTTGCAGGAGAAAATGGGAGTGGAGATTTGCCTGGAGGAGGTGGCTGAAACTACCCCCCTGCTTAATAGAGGTAGGTTTCGTAGATGGGAATTGGAATTTGACTCAGTAAAAAACTTAAACAGAATATGGAGGGTTAGAACTTGTTTAAGGAGGACGGGTGTTTTTATTGATAGAGTCGAAAATACATTAGCTAGAGCTCTGCTTTTTCAGAATTCAATACTATTACCTGACGTAGATATCCCCTCCCACTCTAAAGTGACCCATATTCTAGTATCCCAGAAGTGGCAAGTATTAGATCAGGTAGGATCTCCAGACACTATGGATTCACCAGAAATGGCAGCCCCATCACCTAATGAGCAGAGGGAGAGGTTGAGAAGAAGAGATTCTTCTGGATGTCTCTGGTGGAGACTGCCTCCTTTATTTTTACAGATTATTTGGTTTGGGGTGATCCAGGGTTATTTAAAATCCAGAAGGGGAGGAGATCAGGGGGAGTCCTTACTTTGATTTTTGCAGCCAAGGTTACAGAAGCTGGCAGAATTAAGACGACAATTAAGAACTGTGTTGCGGTTATTTGTAAGATTCCTTCCTTGGGTCAGGTAGTTTTTGTTAATGTTTATATCCCACCAGAAGGTTCCCCTTTTTATGAGGAGTCTTGCTGGAATCAGTTGAGCGAATTATTTTCTAAACTTTATAGACAACACCCCCGTAGTCATATTATTCTTGTAGATGACTTTAATTCTAGAATAACGCCTCTGGAAGAGGATTTACTGAACCCCTTGATTTATTCCTTGTGGAGCTTGCCGCCCAGATGCTCTTGCAATGTGAAGGTTAATAACCATGGGAGGATATATGCTCACCTATTAGTGGAGCAGGGCCTTGTCATAGTGAATGGATGCACGCCTTCCGATGTACTGGGTGACTTTACATTTGACTCCTTTAACAGAGCGAGTGTGATAGATTATGCCTGCCTAGCACCAGGGACATTTGAATGGGTTCAGGATTTCCAAATAATTAAGAGGCCGGAAGGGTCGCACTCCCCACTGTTGCTGGAACTTGCCCAATTAGAGCCCCCAGCAGTTGAGAGGGAGGAGGGGCAAGGAATAATTAGGACAAGATGGTCCGAGACAGGAAGTCTCCTCATTGCACAGACGCTGTTTTTTGCTGAAGGAGATACATTTAGAACTGGTATTCTGAGCGTGCAAGAGTTTTCATTGTAATGGTTCTGGCTGAGGGAAATTCTGGATAGCCTCTGGCTATATGTTAAGGTACCTCCTTCCATTGATAGAAGTCTAAAATATGAGGAATCTAAAGGATGGTATGATGTTGAATGTAGGAAAGCAAAAAAAAGATTTAATTAGGGCAAAGAATAAGTGGAGTAGATATAGGGTAGATGTAGAATGGATAGTATTTATTCAATTGAGGAGGAATTATGCTAAATTATTAAGAGAAAAGAAGAAGGCTAAGGTCTTGCAACTCTGGGCTGAAGTTCAGGTGGCGGCACAAGTCCAAGACTCTAGAAAGTTTTGGAAATTGGTTGGCAGCTGGACCTCCTCTAAGGGGAGTGGATGGGGAACTTATATTGCTGAGAAAGCATGGGTTTAGTTTTATTCCTCGATGTTTGCTGTGTCCCTGTTACCTCAAGTAGATCCAGGCAGTGAAATAAATCAAGTGGAAAGAGGAGGAGATACCTTCGTTTTTGTACCCTTTGTGGCAGAAGAGGAGGTTAGGGTTGTGGTAAATAAACTGCCGTTGGCTAAGGCAGCAGGGATTTATGGGATTCCTCTGGAACTCTTTAAGCACTTTGCAGCCTGGTGGATCCCCATTCTTGCTCGGTTTTTTACTATTGTGAACACTAGCAAAACGATACCACCAGAGTGGGCAGTGGCAGTGATAGTTCCAATTTTTAAACAGGGGAACCCATGCGACCCAGCTTGTTATAGGCCAGTTAGCCTTTTACCTATTCTTGGGAAGCTCTATACTAAAGTACTGCTCTCAGCGCTAGAAAATTGGGTCACCCTGGATCACCCCCTCAAAGAAGAGCAGGCAGGGTTTAGGAAGGCCAAGTCAACGCTTCATAATTGTTATGTGTTGCAGCATCTGATAGATAAATATGTAGTTATCAGAAGTGGAAATTTATTCGCTGCCTTCATAGACTTTACCAAGGCGTTCAACTCCATCCATAGAGCTCGATTATGGGTTAAATTAAAGCAGATGGGCATCCCTGAGGACTTGTTGGAATTGCTTATTAATCTCCATCAAGATACCAAGGCTGTCGTGAGATTGGATAGGAGAGGTAGAGTTACTCAGCAGTTCCCCCTGCATCAGGGGGTTAGGCAAGGTTGCCTAATTGCTCCTCTTCTCTTTAACTTATATATTGATGACCTCGTACCTACCATTGCTATGAGCAATCCAACTCCTCCTCAGATAGGGGAGAGATTTATACCTTGTTTACTCTATGCCGATGATAGTTATTCTTTCGCAAAAAAAAGATGAAGACTTCAGCAAGCCTTATCAGCTCTGCAGGAATATTGTAAACAGAATGCTCTCTCTACCAATATGACCAAGTCGAACGTAATTTCATTTGGTAGGTCGCATATAAATTCCAAGTTTAAGTGGCAGCTGGGCGGACAAGAGCTGATATCAGCCAAGCAGTATACATATTTGGGAGTGGTTTTTACTGATCGGAATCTCTGGGACAAGAATTTGGATAGGCATATTACCAAGGCGAAACAGGAAGTGGGAGCTCTTTTAAGGCTTTATTATGCAGTGTCAGGGTTCACCCCCCTCCAAGGACCTACCTCGGGCGTCGTCGGTGTGGTGGCTCAAATCAGCAAGCCGCAGGGCTTCCTGCGGCACCAGGACCCTCCCCCCTTGCAAATAAGTCACGGCCCGAAGCTCCCAGCAACTGCAGCGGCAAGACATGGGCAATCCGCCGGCCCCGCACGCTGTACAAAATACAGGGGCGGGGCCAGGTACGCTTCACCGCTCAGTGCGGCTCCAGGAACAGCAGGGGGGCATGGCCCAGGCATAAAAGCCAGCGCTGTGAGGCACACAGCGCCGGTGATCCGTTAGACTGGCCCCTTTGTGTTTGAAGTAGGAGAGAGTTGGAGAGACTGCTGCTTGGAGCGAGCCTTGCCCCTTAACCCTTCCCTGACCCTTCCTTGGCTTTCCTGTGCGACTGAGGAGCCTGACAGTGAGAGAGTGGTGAGTGAGTTTCCTTTCCCCTGTGGTCCTTTCCCTGAGAGTGTGTGGGTGTTAGTAGGATACATGCTTCCCCTTCCCCCCTCCTGGGTTGTTAGTTCCCCTCCTTGTGTCTGTGGACCTGATTCCTTCCTCCCCTGTGTTCCTGGGACCTAGAAACTTCTTCACCCCATGTGTGGCACCCCTTCCCCTACCCCCCTCATTAGTGGTGAGTGAAGGGTGTGTGTGGTGGGTGGTAGAGCGGGGGAACAAGTCCTGCACAGGTTACCTGGCACCCAATGATGATTGGGTGCCCTTGTCATGGACGGACCATTATCTCCTTCAGGCTGGTCTTCTAGCGCGCCCCCTCCAGAAGGGGAAGGGACCAGTTAGGATGGTCCGCCCTCGGAGGCTGATGGAACCCCAGCGGTTCCAGGAGGTCCTGAGGGAGCTTACCCTGGATGTGGACGGTCACTCTGTGGATGAGCTGGTCCGGCATTGGAACATCTTGCTGGAGGAGGCCATTGACAGGGTGGCTCCGAGGCGCCTTCTGCCTCGGTCTCGTCACCGCAGGACCCCTTGGTTTACTGAGGGGCTGCGGTGTATGAAGCGTGTGGGCAGGAGGCTAGAGCGACGCTGGCGTCGGACTCGGTCTGTCTCCGATCGTCTTCTCCATAGGGCCCATTTGCGGTCCTATGTGGAGGCTGTGAGGACGGCGAGGAAGGAATTCCTCGCCGTCCTCATAGCGTCTGCGAAGTCGCGTCCAGCGGAGCTGTTTCGGGTGGTGCGGGGGCTGGTTAGTCCGGCCTCCCTCCGCCTGGATGGGGACTTGTCCCGGGCCCGCTGTGAGGAGTTTGTCATCTACTTCGCAGACAAGATCGCTCGGATTCAGGCCGATTTCGACGCTGGGTTGATAGCAGTAGGGGAAGAGCGCGGGGGGGCGGAGGGTCCGTCTGGTCCATCTTTATGGGGTGAGTTTCAGGAAGTGACGCCAGCCGATGTGGTGGATGTCCTGGGGTCTGTGAGGGCCACGTGTTGTCAACTAGATCCATGCCCGTCCTGGTTAATAAAAGCTTCCGGGGAGACGTTGGGGACGGTGCTGGCGAGGGTGGTGAATGCGTCCCTTCGGCAGGGGAGGTTGTCGCCTTGCTTAAAAGAGGCTGTGGTGCGCCCCCTGCTGAAAAAACCATCGTTGGACGTAGACGCGCTCGCCAGCTACCGACCTGTCTCTAACCTTCCCTTTTTAGGGAAGGTTATTGAGCGGGCAGTGGCGCTCCAGCTCCAGGGTCATCTAGATAATATCGGGCTCCTTGACCCTTTTCAATCTGGGTTCCGCCCCGGCTATGGCACCGAGACGGCGTTGGTGGCCTTGGTGGACGACCTCCGCCGGGAGATGGATGCGGGATGTTCGACATTTCTCATCCTGCTCGATCTCTCGGCCGCTTTTGACACCGTGGACCATGGGCTGCTGTTGAGACGACTGCGTGACCGGGGGGGTCTGGACGGGACTGTTCTTGAATGGTTCCGTTCATTCCTCTCGGGGAGGAGCCAGCGGGTGGTGTTGGGGGAGGAAACATCGAGCCCCCGCGCCTTACCGTGTGGCGTTCCGCAGGGATCGATCTTGTCTCCATTATTATTTAACATCTATATGCAGCCCTTGGGGGAGGTCGTGAGAGGGTTCGGGGTGCGATGTCACCAGTATGCTGATGATACTCAGCTGTACCTCTCGTTTTCTACCGACCCAGACCCTGCTGTCTCGGTGCTATCCCAATGTTTGGAGGCCGTGGCGGATTGGATGCGGCGGAGCAGACTGAAGCTCAACCCAGATAAGACGGAGGTGATGGTGGTGGGGAGGGCGAAGGGGGTGGTGGCCCCCCTGATTGGGGGGGTTTGCCCCCCTGTAGCTCAGCAGGTCCGGAGTCTGGGGGTCATATTGGACGCAGACCTGCGGCTGGAGCGGCAGGTGGAGGCAGTCGCTAAGGCTGCCTTCCGCCAGCTTTATCTGGTACGTAGGCTGCGTCCGTATGTCTCTGGCCCGGACCTGGCCTCCCTCATCCATGCCTTCGTCACCTCGCGGCTCGACTACTGTAACGCGCTCTACGTGGGGCTTCCCTTGTTCTTGGCCCGGAGGCTGCAGCTGGTGCAGAATGCGGCGGCCCGTCTTCTTACGGGGACGGGTCGCCGGGAGCACATTACACCGGTGCTCCGAGCGCTGCACTGGCTGCCGATAGTGTGCCGGGCCAGGTTCAAGGTCCTAGTAATGATCTATAAAGCCCTATACGGCCTTGGCCCCTCTTACCTTAGGGACCGCCTCGCCCTTCGCGCCCCGGAACGACTCCTGCGGTCTGCCGGGGGTGCCCTCCTGGAGGTCCCCCGTGTTAAGCGGGGGGCCACGATGGAGCGGGCATTCTCGGTGGTAGGGCCGCGGCTGTGGAACTCCCTTCCGGAGGAAGCTCGCCTGGCCCCAAGCCTTTTAACATTTCGGCGGAACTGTAAGACCTGGCTGTTTGCCCAGGCCTTTGGGGGAGGGTAGGGAGGGTTTTTTTTTAATCCCCTACCCATTTGTTTTGTCTAGCCCTGTTTAATATTTATATTGAATATTTGATTGTTTTTATCTGAATTTTTAATGTATTTTATTGTTTTAATTGTTTTATGGTTGTGAGCCGCCCCGGGCTGCGTTGCAGGAGGGGCGGGATATAAATTTGTCTAAATAATATAAAATCCCTAGTGGATTTAAAGGGCCAACACACTATCCTGACGGGCATTCTCAACCCCATACGCTTGCCTTGTACCTGGAGCTAGGTTCGTTCCCCAGGGAAGGGCGATTGGGGAAGAGTGAGTGGCCCCTGAACCCTGGTACCTCCTCCCTTGAACCCCCCTCCTGTGACAAGCAGCCCCAGTCAATCAAATGGTAGACATCTTCGAAGCCAAAGTGGTTTCTAATCTCACCTATGGAGGGGAAGTAACTGTCCTTGCCCACGCGGGCAGAGTTGAAGTCCCTCAGAATTCCTTTTGTCGGGCTATCCTTGCGGCCCCCAGAGCAACGCCTCTCCCTATGCTGAGGTTGGAGTTGGGTTTATTGCCCATTGCTGCTCAACCTTAGATTTCTTTCCTTTTGGAAGCAATTGTCAGGAGAGGCTTTGGGTATAGCGCGTATGTGCTATATCGAGCAAAAGGAACATCATGGCGCTCGCCATTACCCATGGATGGGATATCTAAAAAAAAATTAGCAGTGTCTCTTGCCTTACCAGTAGGGGAGGATGGGGTGCCAGCTGGGAGTCTTTCAAAATGAGAGCTTGGATTAAGAGTCAAAGAGTGGGCTTAACATAAGGATATAGACCTACTCCACAGATATAGATCTGCCCATTGGTATGTGAAGGTTAAAATGATGTTTGGTTTGGAGCCCTATTTAATCCAAATACAAGACCCAAGAGTACACAGATTAGCCATGCTTGTGCTCTTTGATTTATTTGACACCGCTGAAGTAAGAGGAAGAAGAGGGTCAACCCCCAGAGAGGCGAGAATTTGTAGATGGTGCCCTGACAGTGTAGAGACGCTCCCACATGTGCTTTTTATATGCCTGCAATATGAAACACTAAGGGAGCAGTGGATCGGCAATTTCATCTCTCCTAGCACCAAAGACCCTGAGGAGGCACATGTCACACTTTTGGCAACTGCAGATGTGCTACAAGTCAAACTGACGGCTATGTTTTTGCTTGCTGTGGAACAAGAGCGTAGAGTCATTTAGATCGCCAAAATTTATAGGCATAATTATACGCTAGCGGGCTTAGCGAGATTTTACAGGCCCAGAGGCTGGACATTCTGTTGCACGAATCAGATTTTATGCCGTTTAAGAGGTGCTTGGAAACCCCCTGTGCTTTATTTATGTTCTAGCTACTTTATGGTATTGTTTATGGTATTAAATTTTGTATATTATGTATGTATATGATAATAGCAAATTTGCTGATCAATAAACTAAATTCATTCATTAAATCTAAAATATAGTTTTAATTGTTATTAGAGTTAAAGGTTTACTTGTTAAATCCAGTGAGTCTTTGGTTTGATTGTCTCTGCCTCGCCTCCTGCTTGGAAAAGAGGGACTCCAAGGCATTACAAGTTTAATTTTTCTATTTGTCTTTTGGTTTTGGTTTCCTTTTTTATGGGGAACACCACCAAAGTCATCCTCAGAAACCTTGGAGCAACATTGCACATAAGAACATTGGGGTAATACACCCAAGTTACCCTGGAAAACCTTTGAACAAGTTTGCACATAAAAATATTGGGGATAACACACCCATGTCATCTTTAGAAACCTTTGAACAGTAAACACAAGAACATTGGGGGTAACACACCCAAGTTACTCTGAAAAACCTTCGAACAAGTTTGCACATTAAAATATTGGGAATAACATACGCACATCACTCTGAGAAGCCTTTGAACAACAGTGCACATAAGAACATTGGGGGTAACACACCCAGGTCACCCTGTAAACTCTTTGAACAAGTTTGCACATAGTATTGGGAGTAACACACCCACATCATTCTGAGAAGCCTTTGAACAGTGCACATAAGAACACGGGGGGTAACACACCCAAGTTACCCCGGAAAATATTTGAACAAGTTTGCACATAAAAACATTGGGGATAACACACCCACATCACTCTGCGAAGTCTTTGAAAGGGGGGGTGTTGCTGGGAGGGAAGGAGCTGGGGGGGTTGCTGGGAGGTAGCC
>QEPC01014514.1:3873083-3891675 GCA_003113815.1 Sphenodon punctatus
TGGGGGGGGGGCTGTGCAGCCGCATGTTGCACCACACAACCCCACCCCCTCCCTGATCCCCTGTAGGAATCTGCTGGCATGTCTAAAGGACAGCCGGGCAGATTCCTGTCCAAAACAGATCCTGGACCGTGGTTCAGCGTGGCGGGCCGAAGAGGCCCGTCACGTCTAAAATTACCCAAGATTGGTTTGAACCTTTCTGGGTTAGTGGCAGGAGATGATTCTTTCTTGGCAGACTCCTACCAGATTCCTAAAAAACTATATTCTTGTCCTTCTTCCCTGTAGGACATTGACTTGGCATGTTAGCTTTTCCATTACCAACACTTCCCAAATGTTTTGGAACCAGTCAGTGATTTTAGGAATGCCAGTCATCTTCCAGTTCCTTGCCATTGTAATTCTTGCAGCTTCTAAGAGGGGAGTGATCAGTTCATTATGGCTCTTATGTTAGACAGAGATTTCAGAATCAATAATCTTTATTCTACGAGTGTTTTCAAGTCTCAATAAAGAATGAAGGACTTGCCTAGAAATACGACCCCCCCTCCCCATAACTAGCATGATATGTATGTTTAAGTTGCCTATCCCAGAATCCTCTTTATATTAACATCATTTATCTAGTTTTTCATAAGATGAGATGTCTCTATCATCCATAATGTTTGTTGAAAATGTGGGAACTGATGTGGATTTTCAGGCTGAAATGAGAAGAGGCTGCAAGCAGGAACGTTCCATCAGGTTTATTCAGATACACAGCTGTGGGTCTCACTGGTATTTCTACCAATGGACACATTTTACAGCACAAAGCTTCCTTATATAGTGGTATTCAAGCAACTATACGTGGTTCAATCATGCTGGTATTAGATAACCATATCTGACAGACAATACCTCTTGTTACAAGGCAGAAATTGGGTCGTTGACGGAAGCAAGTTCAGTTCTTCTGAGATAAGGAGGCCCAAGGGTGTAGCTGGAAATCTGTCAGGGAGTGTAGCTAACCCATACACCCATACCCACAGGTGTCAGCATTAGATATAGATAAGGGCCAGCACAGAGGTGTCAAGAGGAAACTTTCTAGAAAACTTTGCAGCATTATTTTCTTAATAGGTTATCTGAGCAAAAGGCAAGCTGTATAGTAATGAAATCTTAGGCCTAAAGTATTGAGGATTTGTCGGCCAAAATACTATATAGCTTTGGGATTCTTCCATACTATATAGTATAGTTTGTCATGTTCTTGGTAAATACAGCAGAGTCCTGTTAAGTCCAATTTTGTGGAACCTCTATAAAAGTTCAACTTACACAAAAAATTCAACTTATGGGGCAGTGTATATTTTTACTCAAGCACCACTTTACCTTTCCGGCTAATGTTATTTTGGCAGTGTGTGGTTGACATTCTGTAGTCTATATCATCCAGTCTTGTAATGCAGTGCAGCAGTGCCATCATCCTCCACCTGCATTGCTAGCCCTGCTACTTGGGTGTGGGTAGGGTTGCCATATATGCAACTTTTCCCAGGACACTTATGAAAAATACATGTTGCAGGGCCTGCATTTGCATATATGGCAACCCTAGGTGTGGGTCTTGCAGTCTAGTACTTCAGAACAGGAATGCTATTGCACTGCAAGCTTGGATGGTATTATATACCACAGTATTTTAGCCACACACCACCAAGACTGGGACCTGGGAAGCCTGCCCTCACCATGAACTCACTGCGTGGCCTTGAGCAAGTCACAGCCACTCAGCCTCAGTTCCCCATCTGTACATGGGAATATATGTGTGTCTATCTTTCCCCGCATTCCTGTTTCTGAAAATCTGTGACTGTAAAGTGCTGCATATGGCCAGTAGCACTATAAAAATGATCAGTACTACTAGTAGTAAAAGGTACTGATACTTTTAGCTGGGTGGATATACTTGAAAACCAATTTAACAGGGTACAGAATTCAACTTACCCAATAGTCATGTTATATTAGTGCCATTTCATTTGCCAGAAAGTACAAATTAGTAAAAATTACAGGTCACAGTCCATTATGAAAATTAGGAGCAAATTTATAAATGTAAAAATGTAGCAGAGAGGCTCTCTTAGCACACAGTAGCCTGGATAATTAAAGAATTAGCTGCCCAATAGCTCCCTTTAGGATGAAGGCCCCAAATAGCCAGGTCCATGGAGGGAATTATCAAAGTGTGTCCATTTATTCAGAAGCACCATAGTCCTTCTAATTCAATATAAATCCATTACAGCATAGTCCCAGACTTTACAGCACTTCTCAATCTTACCAGACTATGCTGGTTACCTTGTTTGTGGAGGCAATAGTTCTCTTTTTACCAGCCCCTTTTCTCTATATTAATCAGAGGCACTGACTCTGTCTCCAAGACTGACTCCAGACTCACTCCCAGTCTGACTCACATTCCCCCTCAGTACTGAACTAGCCAGAGGCTTCTGGGCTGGCTAACCCCCACCCCCCAGGTGCCTCTGATGCCCAAAGTCTTGGCCTCTTAAAGGGCCATTCACCAATTTTGCCTTTGCTCTGTCACAAAAAGCAATACAAATGTATTTAAAAAACAGGCAGACAAGTTAGAGGGTGTAGCCACACGAGATTCCCATGGGGAGGCTACCATGCCTTGGACAGCTGGATCACATGATGCAGTGCATTGTGTGACCAGTTGCTGCCAGATGTTCCCTCCGCCGTGTAGCAGGGTGAGCAGCTGGCTGCTACGTGCTGCGTCCTCAGGGGAAAATCCAAGGATGCATCGTATATCAGTCTTATCCCATTCCCAGGGGTAAGAAAACACCCATATAGGATAAGGCTGCCCAAGGAGTGGCTGCCTACATGCCGGGGCCCCTTCTGCCCTGCTGTGTGGTGAGCTCCGTGGCAGGGCTTTGAGTGGCAGGTGCTGCCGCCCATTGCGAGCTGCCACATCACAGCCAGGGGTGGGAATTTGGTCAGGCCAGGGGAGGGAGACAAGGCAGAGCCAAACGCCCGCTTGTGTGACTGTCTTGGCTCACCTGTCTTGGTCATGACGGAAGCTCTGACAGCTGCCCCATGGGGGGCCGCCTGTCTGCCCACCTCCCTGCGCAGGCCCTACAGTGTAGTGGCTGCACTTGTCCATCACAGGGACGTGTAGGGATCGGACCCTCCCAGCTCATGTGGCTAAACCCATAACATTTCTCCAGTCCTCTTTCTAGCTTTGGCAGCTAGGATTGAATAAGTAGCCACCTTCTGGGTAATCTGAGTTTTTTTGTCATTTAGTAAGAATTCCAACTTTTGTGCCATTCTATGGGGGAAAAAAAACAGTTTTTTTGAGCCAATAATGACAGGAGCCATTGATTTCTCAAGGATGAGAAAAAATTTATCCAATATGTAAAGCAATACATTTGTTAGTCCTGGGGTTCGGGGAAATTCTATTTCTTCAACTTAACCAGAATTCCAAGTTATGCAAGTTCAACTTAAGTGGATCCCACTGTAGAAATGGTCAAGAGGAACAAATATTTAGTGTTTGGATTTGAAGGGCAAAGCCAAGTCAAATGAATGGGGCAGGGTGCTGTCTGATCTGTTCTTTTTCTGGAAGTGAACAGTTACAGTTAGCCCTGCTTGCTTTATGACTCATGGCGCTTATGGTGCTTAAGTTCTTTGGGGGCGGGGTGGAAATCTGCTTTGGCTGGGAAATATGTACAGAAGCTGCTGAGTCAGAAGCTGACGACGGCAGCAGCCCCAACACACGATAATGCTACGTTTCTATTTTTTAAAATTTTGTCTTTTGTTACATATTTATTCCATAGCACTCTAACGTGCCGCCACAAAACTCTTTCTGCTTTTTGTGTGTGTTTGAGGGTGTTTTTTTTAAATTAAAATCCCCACAATCACCTAGGCATGCCTCACTAACATGGTAAGTTTTCTGTACGTGTGTGTCTGTGTACTTTAATTCTTTGATGGAGTTGGGAGAGGGAGATGAAATACCTTTACATCCCAGAGCTAGGAAATCTCTTAAGAGATACTGCTCCGATAGTTTGGTCCCAGGAATGCAGGTTAATGCAGCCAGTTTCCCTATCAGTAGGAGGGAATGCAAGAAACCAGGAAGTCTTTATTTAGACGGTCTTCCCTTCTTACGGCCACATTCATGTGTCAATGTTTTCACTGATATGCTCAGAGCCAGGCTGGAGAGCTGTGAAGACTTGCAAGGTGGGACAGCTCTGTTATTAAAAAGTAAGTGCCAACCATCTTTAGACCTGGCTTTAGAACAGTTATGTCCCATGCTACTATGGGGTTATTGTAAGCAAGGTGTTACTCAAAGTGTTTACAAACCATACTGTTCCAGACTTTTTAGACCATTGCAAGTCGCCAGTTTAGCTGCTATGCTTGACATGAGCCGTATGTTTAATTGGTATTCCAGCAGAGGTTGACACATAGTATTACAGGCTTCAGTGAGAACTGGCTTGAGCAATAATGGGCTGAGCACTGACACTTCAGTGCACACACTAAAGGACAACTGTGGAGAAAGAGGCAAGGGATTTATTTTTATGGGAGAGCAGCCTGCAATGTGTTTTCTGGGATAAGAGATTTCATGCTGTAAAAGCATATTTATGGAATTACCAGTAATGTACTCAGCTCTGTCAGAAACACAAGGCACCTCCAGAGAGCTTGCAGTTTAAAATTCATCTTATTTTAAGTCCTTTACATAAATAGAGAAGGACAAATTGGGATGGAAAGCAGGATGCTGGGCATCACTTAAAAGGGCATCCCTTTACAACAGAGGTTCTCAAACTGGGTTGGACCCCCAAGAGGAGTCACACTTTCTGTGGATGAGGCCAGGAGGATCATATTTGCTGTGCTTGCATGTGTTCATTGCGGTTTGGGTCACCAAAGTGTATTAAAGACTTAAAATGGGGGTCACAGACAAGATTTTGAGAACTGCTGCTTTATTACATGGACCAGGCCTTTGCTTCAGTGAGGCTATGGCTACAATCCATAGAACACTCATCTGGAGTAACCCCATTGAAACCTCTAGCAGGAAGTAGTTTGTGTATTGCAGCCTAAAGCTCCAATTCAGCAAGGGCCTAAGTAACAATTTTAGAATTTGAGCTATGATTACTCTTTTAATACCATAAGGACAAAGTGGAGTATAAAACTAAACATGGGTCCTGTGTAGGGATGGGACTTTTGTTTTCACAAACCATAACAGTCCGAAAAAGGCCTTTACAGTTTAATCCGAAATAGGCTGTAAATCGGCCTGGCATTTTCAGATCCATATTTTTCGGATTCCCATCCCTGGGGCCCTGACATGTATTTACCAGCCTGGGAGGGCTTGATTGAAGCTCCACCGGTCTGCTGCTGCTGGGGGTGGGGGTGGCTCCTGGCAGGCTCCCTTACCAGAGTGAACTGGCAAGCTCCCTGCTCTACAGCACACATGTGCAAAATAGTCACTGGGGCTGTTTTGTGCATGTGCAAAATGGCTACTGTCCTTAACCAAAATGGTGGTGACACCATTTTGGCCACCACCATTTTGGTTAAGGGTGGAGGCCATTTTGTACATGCGTGCTCCGCAGTGCACCACAGGAAGAGCGCCTGCTTGAAGGTCCCCCACATTAGCAGCGGGCTGGCAGAGCTTCAGTCAAGCCCTCCGAGGCCGGTAAATACAAGCCAGGGCCCCGGGGATGGGGGTGGTGGTGAGGAATGGTTTAAAGGTTTTGATGGATTTACAGAACCAAAATATGGATCTGCAATTAAATCCATAAAAACCTTTAAACCAAACACGAAAAAACTCTGAACCCGTAATTGGTCCCGGTGTCCAACCCCTAATCCCAGGTATAGTTTTGTTGGTTATTGCAGATTTGTCAGCTCTTGTGAATTTAGCCTTTAGCTGCTGCAAATCGAAGGATCTCCCAGCAGATGTGTGCTCACTGCTTACCCATAACTGAGCCTCCATCATATCCAGGAGCACACATCTTGGGGCAAGGGGCAGGCAGGAGTCAGACGCACAAGGACACAGCAAGATTGTGCCATAGCTGTGGAGTGCACGTAGGCATGCACTAAGGAAGAGTAGAGAGCAGAGCGGACTTGGGGCAGGAGAAGAAACAAGGGCTTCCAGGAATAGAGCTGAGAAGTTTAGCACTCGACAACTGCAGGAGTGTACTGTGTTGTAGGAGCAGGTTGTGAGAGTGGAAAAGAAGGGACCCAGAAAATAGATGTGGTTGGAATCAAGTGAAAGAAAAGATTTTGGGAGAGCAGGTCTGGAGAAGGAGTAAGGGGAGAGGAGGAGGGGGTGAAAATAATTTATATTTTCAGACTGGAATTATAATAACTTTCATCTCTCCTCCAATGAGAGAAGAGTTAACATTTAGAATAAAAATATTAACTATAAAAATCTCATGATAGTTTTGGTAAAGTCTCATGATTTTTGTTGTCTGATATGATTTTTGGACTTCTGAGCTTGACATCACACTCTCTTTTTAAAGGTGGGAGACAAACTAAAACTAAAAATGGCTTTGAACACTTTCCCTTCGTTATGATGGATGAGAATGGCCTTAAAATGTGTGTGTGTGTGTGTGTGCGTGCGTGATTTGTCACACTGCACTTTCATGGCATAATTTTCCATCCATTAAAGTCAATGGCTCAGCTCCCATTGATCTGAATGACTAAAGATTTGTGCCCTTAGTGTTCAAGGTTCTTTATTCATCTTTATTTAGCTCACCCTCACAACAGCCCTGTGAGGTAGATCATTATTATTCCCATATTTAACAGATGGGGAATGGAGGGGAGGGGAGGGGGAGAGAGAGAGAGAGGGAGGGAAGGAAGGAAGGAAGGAAGAGTGGGGGGAGTCGTCTAAGTCTAGTAACTGCTCTGATAAGCTACATGGCATTAAATATTCACTTCTTGTTTTGAAGTCACAAGACTGGAATAAATGTTCAAATACCGGAGAGAAGAGAGGACACAAAGATTCTCAGGGCTGCAGATTCACAATATTATTGCAATTCACAAGATTTTAGCAGTTTTTTAAAGCATAAAATCATAGAACTCATGATAAAATCCAAAGACTTCTTGCCCCTCCTCTCCCCTTTAAAAAAAAAAAAGAGAGAGAGAACATAAGCTTCTAATCTGATTGGGGAATAAATGTAGAAAAAAGGATGGTGGTAGCGCAGTCGGGATACTTGTGACAACAAATGACTAGGCCACAAATCACTTTCTCCAGAGTTGTCCCTTTGCAGTGGTTTGTAGCCTATGATGCTACAACCACCTATCAAATGAGAGGGGTTTTAAATGGAAATTTGTTTTAAATGGTGCTATTGATTTTAAAACTCATATTTCCAATGTGGTATTGAAGTATATAGGATTTTTGTGCAGCGGTAGCTGCAAGGAAGTTAAAGGCACAACTGCTCTTCATTATAAACGGGCCCACTGAAGCCCTGATATTGAGGAAACTGCTTGACCTACACTTCTGAAAATTTAGGTTTATATTTGTGGGGACCGTCATATGTGCAACGTTCGAAGATGATCCAGGCAGAAAATAAAATGTTATAATTGTTGAAAAGTGAATTGGTTGTGGTCAAAATACACAGTGACTTGACAATTTTGAACCATAGATATCTCCATCCTCCCAGATGAGTTGAGCCCTGAGACTTCACAGCCTTGTTGCCTGAGATCTACATCAAGTGCTGCTGGAGTCTGAGAGAGTTTCATGCAACCAAAACGAAGTTATTAAAGATTTAAAAACCAGTTCTACTGGCTTGCGCATGTGCAGAGAGGCAAACCTGACAGTGATCTTGAGCAGTGTTGGTGAATGAGGAGAAAGGGGGGGGGGACGGGACTCGCCAGCTCCTCCCTCCGACTTGTTCTGATGCTACTCAAGCTATGCCAGTGCCTCCCACCGCTGCTGGTGCCTTAGCTGTGAGCCCTTACCATGACTTTGTCCTTTTCTGTCAAAGGGACTGGCGCGAGGAGTGTTCTACTCATAGCCACAGCCCCGCCGCTGCCGCCCGCACTCTGGCCGCAGTGTCTCTGCCCCACTCCAGCTGCCTGTGCCCAGGTCCCCTGGGGCTGCCAGCCCCCCTAGACGGGCAGGAGTGGAGTTAGGTGAGGAGCAGCCAGCCTGTTCCTAGTTGTGTGTCACAGGCGGTGGGCAGACTCTTTCCACACCAATGAGCCTCCTGACCCGGGGATGTATCTCCACTGGAGCGGAGCTGGGGGAAGCCTGGGGCAGCCTCCTCTATGCAGCAACTTGACTCTGGGTCAGTTGGAGTCGCATAACTGCCTGAGCTGGGGATCAGCAGTGGAGAGAGCTGGGGCCATTGGCCACCGCCCCGCACAAAATTCCCAGCCCCGACCTGACGCCCGAACCCCCACTCCTACCTCCAGCCCCCCCCCGCACAAGATCCCTAGCCCATCTCCTCTCCTACCTCTGGCCCCCTGCACAAGATCCCCAGCCCCTGCTCCTACCTCCCACCTCCGCACAAGATCCCCAGCCCTGCCCCCAACCCCTGCTCCTACCTCCTGCCCCCACACAGCATCCCCAGCCATGACCTGACTCCTTAACCCCCTCTCCTATCTCCCCCCCCACAAGATCCCTGACCTGACCACACAACCCGCTAGCCCTCGTTCCTACCTTCCGCCCCCACACAAGATCCCCCAGCCCCCGCTCCTACCTCCCACACAACACCCCCAGCCCTGACCCAACCCCCCAGCCCTCCACTCTTACCTGTCAAATTTCCTGATGCAGCGGCAGTTGAGAAGGCCAGACAAGATGGGGGTGTCTCTGAGCCCGTGGATGCCACTGTGTCTCCATCTCCTCTCAATCGCCATCAGTTTTCAAACTGCCTTAACTCTGTCGTTTACATGTATCGAAATTGTATACACTTTATACAGTGAAATGTTGACAATGTGAGTTTAAACACCTTTACACAGTTGGTTGTATACAATGTAATTCTGTGCAAAAGGACAGTGTTAAGGCAGTTTGAAAAAATGTTCATAGGCGACTTATGATAACAAATAAATGACCTCTAAAGAAATAATGTGATTGTTAGTTAGTGGTAAATAGTAATAAGATTAGGTATGTATGGTAATAAATTAATTACATACGTTCCCTTAATGTTGATGGTAAATTATTAAATATAGATAGAAAATCTGAACATAATTTCCATGCTTTTGGTGTTTAAGTGTTGTTGTAATGTATGTTGTTAAATGTTTTTTGAATTGCAATTGTAATTAATTTTCATATTTTTTGGAGTTTAAGTTAGGGGAAAATATGTTTTGTGAAATGGTTTTGAAGAGAAAAGTGTTTTGTGGTTATGTCTTTAATGGTTTTGTAAACTGTAAAGTTTTTGTTGTAGATATTAATAATCGGAAATACAATGAATGAGTTTTCCTTTTATAACTACTGTTATAAACTTAATTGAAGAAGTTTTACTACTTATGCAGTATCTTAAAAAAATCATATTAACTTATACAGTATGAACAATGTGAATGCAGATGTTCATAATCAAGGGATTTTAGCCATCCTGACAAGGTCCTGAGTCATCCTTGAATTCAGGCCCAAAATATGAGCTGCGGCATGTTCCCTAAAGGCTCAGGAAATAAAAGACACATTAGAAGAATCAAAATCTTGTCTTATAAACTATGGCAGTTTAAATAAATATGCTGTGGTTTTTGAGCAGTTGGGATGGGCTACTTTGGTGGACTTGCTTTAAAATGCAGGCAAGGAAGAGGAACTTCACAATACACCTTTTCAGATCTCCACAAAAATCAAGAAGACCAGACTTTAATATTCCTGGAAACATTTCCAAGTTAAAAACAACAGCAACAACAACCAACCAACCACCAAAATTGCTTTTCAGAGAGCAAGGAAACCCTTTCAAGCCACCAGTGTGTATTTTAGGGAAGAAAGGAGGACGTGTGTCTATTTTATTCCTCTTTTACTAGTGTTGCCAGACATCCCATACTATGCATTTTTTTTTATTTTTTTTTTAGAAAACTTGTTCTTAAACAAATGACAGCAATTCACCCATGATACACATTGCATACATTTAATATTACGTAGGATACATAGTTTAACATTCTTTGCATTAACCAGCATTATCATAATACATTCTTGTTTATTTTCAGTATTTAAACAACCTGGCCAGAGATTCTGGTTTATTGGCTGGGGAAGCCCCTCTTCTCTGAATAGGATAGAAAAGAGGCTCACATTTCTAGATACATATTTCCCTTTTGGCACTTCTCTTGCATTATACACCTAATGGGACAGCTTTTCTATAACCAGAATCTTCTTGTTTTCATTATTAAGTGTTCATATAGTGCCAGCAATGTACCTGGTGCTGTACTATCGTTAATTATAGACTGAGCCCTGTGCCACTGGGCTTACAATCTAGGTGAGACAAAGGAGGGTTGAGGAACAGGAAGAGACAGGAATACATCACAAAGTCAAAGTTACAGGTGCACATGCTTAGCACCTTCTACAGGGGAGAAGGGACTCTGAGTAAATCAGTGAGCAGACTGAGGGGACAAGGAGCTAGGAAAGCCTGATGGATGAGGTAGGTTTTCAGGAGGGGTTTGAAGGTTGGGAAGGAGCAGAACAAATGTGTTGTGGGGGGAGGGTCCAGGCGTGAGGGGCAGCAAGAGAGAAGGGGCAAATAGATTCTGAGTTGCAGGAGACTCGGGGGCAGATGAGGTGGGAGAGGAGGAGCAGAACTCCCAAGCGGAAACAAACAGAGAGAGAGAGAAAAGGGTGGGAGATAGGCAGGGCCTTGAAGGTAAAGACAAGGAGCTTGTGCTGAATGTGTTCACATAGAGGAAGAAGAGCTAGTAGAAAGAGGAGAGGAGGGGCTGAACATGATCAAAGCAACAGGTGAAATGGATGACCCTGACAGACATGAGAGGGGCAAAATGAGAGCGGGAAAGTCCAGTAAGCAGGAGCTTTCAATAGTCAAGGTGAGAGATGACTAGGGCATGGATTAGGGTCTTGTCAGTGGAAACAGTAAGGAAGGGGTGGATTTTAGTGATGTTGTGCACATGACGACCCATATTTCCCAAAACTAATCCACAGCAGTGAGTAGCAGGGAATGGATCACGCCATTATGACCTGTTGTGTACTTATCTGAAGCGACTAAAGGTGGCCGCTGTCAGCGACAGGATGTTGGGCAGGATGGACCACTGGTCTGACCCAGTGTGGCACTTCTTATGTTCTTAACAGTACCACAGCTCAGTAGAGTCCTTTTGGTTCTGCAGTGTTTATCAGACACGTTATCTTTTGTGTTCAGCTATTGATGTGAATTTGCAATGAGTACTATTGCATTGGCACTTCTTTCTATGTTTTGAGAAGAGGTGAAAGTACAAAATATTGCAGACAGACTTTACTTTTACACTGGTTGAATGTTTTGTTGTATGACTTAAGAACTACATGCATGGGCTGTAGGGAAGGTCCATTGAAAGGCTTGACCACCAACCTTGTGCTAAACCTGCTCGAAGCTAGCATGAGAGGAAAGGAGTTGAGGCTTCTTTACTTCGACCAGCATGTTTTAGCTTTTAGGTAGAAGTCAGTGATGGTTTTGCCCTAGATTTTCATGGCTGGATCCTGCATAGTGCATACCTAAGAAAGCCCATCTCCCTTCATGCTTTGTGAGGCATTGACTCAGGCTAACAGCCTCCTGGTTTGGAAAGAATGAAATGACTGGCACAGTTGTCTCCATAGGTGGTATCAGATGTTACACCAGGTATGTGTTCAGGATTGCCAGTGTCAACAGAGGCAATCCTGAACCCATGCCAGGTTTGTTTAATTCATTTATTTATTTAAAGAATTTTTATCCTGCCCCAGGGTGGCTAACAATATAAATATACAAAACAATATAAAACATTTATTAACACAATTCATAACAATAGGGAGAAGTTAAAAAATATATACACAAAATATAAACAAAACCCCACCCACCCTAGCCCTCTATCCCCCTCCGATCACCCATCTCCCTCACCAAAGGCCTGGCAGAATAGCAAAGTCTTATATGATCGTCGAAAAGAAGGGAGGTCCAGGGCCAACCGGGCCTCTGCCGGGAGGGAGTTCCACAGCCTAGGTGCGGCCACCAAGAATGCCCTCTCCATATTTGCCCCCCAGGAAACCTAGGGGATTTCAAGAAAGGCAACCCCGGTCGACCACAGACCAATCCAGGGCCTGGGGAGTGAGGCAGTCCCGCAGGTAGATGGGACCCAGACTGTTTAGGGTTTTATAGGAAAGCACCAACACCATGAATCGGGCCCGGAAGACTATAGGCAGCCAGTGCAGCAAACAGAGCACAGGTGTAATGGGCTCACGGTGGCCCGTCCCCATAAGATGACAGGTCACCTCATTCTGCACCAGCTGCAGCTTCCAGGCCATCGCCATGGGTAGCCCCACATAGAGTGTGTTACAATAGTAT
Organism: Sphenodon punctatus; assembly: GCA_003113815.1. Taxonomy (NCBI): domain Eukaryota; kingdom Metazoa; phylum Chordata; class Lepidosauria; order Sphenodontia; family Sphenodontidae; genus Sphenodon; species Sphenodon punctatus. The sequence goes on from QEPC01014514.1 coordinate 3,885,461, forward strand.
AGTCTTGAAGTAATGAAAGCATGGATGAAGGTGGCCAGGTTGGAGTCTGAGACAAATGGCAGAAGCCGCCACACTCCTTGCCACTGCCCCCACCTAGACATCCAGGTGGAGTTGGAAGTTGAGAACCACCCCTAAACTCTGAACCTGAGCCACGAGCAGAGGGCAAACCTCGTCAATGACAGAGGATGCCACTCCCACCACCTTACCCACCAGCATCACCTCTCTCCTGTCGGGATTCAGCCTCAGTCGGCTCGCCCTCATCCAGTCCCCTACAGCTGCCAAACACCGAGTAAGCACCGAGACTGTGGGGTGTGGTTGGATGAAAAAGAGAGGTAGAGTTGGGTGTCATCAGCATATTGATGACACCGAACATCAAACCTTCTCATGACCTCACCCAACGGCTGCATATACACTTTGAACAGGACTGGGGACAGAATGGAACCCTGCAGGACTCCACACGTGAGGTCCTAGGGAGATGACAGACAATCCCCAAGCACCACTCGCTGGTTCTTCTGGCTAGGAATGAGCGGAACCATTCAAGAACATTCCTGTCCACACCAGCCTGATCCCGCAGGCGAGTCACCAACATCTCATGGTCAACGGTATCAAAAGCAGCCAACAGAATCAGCAGAGTCGAACGACCCTGATCCAATTCACGACAAAGGTCAGCGACCAAAGGCACAAGTGCAGTCTCGGTACCATAACCTGGACGAAAGCCGGACTGCAAGGGATCTAGAAAACTGATGCGGTCCAGATGCCCCTGCAACTGCCAAGCCACTACCTGTTCAATAGCCGTCCCTAGAAATGGAAGGTTAGAGTCTGACCAATAACTGACCAGTGAGTCAACGTCCAACATCCTGGCCAGGTTGTACAGATGTATCGACTATTGAGCAATGCCTGATATACTGGTATAGGAGACTGACAGAGGGAGCCTTACGGGGAGCTGTGCAGCAGCAGGTCAACAGCAAAAGACATGATAGCAGCATGGCCTTGCTGCCAATCTGAGAGACCCGCTGCTGTTCCCTGGAATCCAGGTAAGTCTATGGGGCTGGAATGGCAAGTGGGGAGAGAGCGCGTAGTGGTGGCACTTCTGTGTGCAGCTCCTTGCCCTGCATGTTGGGCCCAAAAGCAGTTGAATAGCTGAGAGGCAGACTGGTGCTAATGAACTTGAAACTTACAGATAGCATTTGAAAATCCCCTGATGGGGTCTTTGGACTTAGGAATTCTTTCCCCTCCCTTGTGCTGACAGAGCCTGGATCTGCTGACTCTTAGGATAATACCTCTCTAGTCTAGTCTTGGACTTTTCAGGAGGTGCTGAGTTAAGGGATATGGCGTAGGAATTATTTTTCTAGGAGATTAAATGAGCAGATTGAGTTGAGAGACACAGTTAACTGAGGGTAAAGATTTTCTGTACAAAGGACATCTATCCTATTGCCTTTCTAGTTCCTGCACTAGTGGTTGGAGCTTAGCTAGGTGCTTTCAAGGAAACCTAAATGCACAACTAGTTCTAATGGCTGGGTGGTTTCTTGCAGGTCACCAGATCCTGAGAACACTACAATGTTCTTGGCAAAATAAATGAACATTTTGTGTTGTGAGCATGTCCTTGATTTGATTTTAAACATGGCTCACAACACAAAATGTTCATTTATTTTGCCAAGAACATTGTAACCAAGCCAGATGCTTTCCATCTAAGTGCTCAGGCTACTTCAGCCTCCTGTTACTGGTGCCTTTGGGTCGGAATTAGTTAATGGGGACCTAGTAGGCTGGGGATGAGTATCACAGCATAGGCAGCAGCAAGGGGCGGTTCAGGAAATGAGTTTCAAGGCTGATTCAGCAGGGTCAGGAACTAGTACTGATCTCCGTGGAACCAAACGGAGGGAATCTGTGGGACTGGAGTTCAGTGCAGCCTGTTGGAGGGTGGCTGCCGGAGGTGTGTACTGCAGAGCAGGCTTTAATTTAGTTTGTGTTCAAGCCAGGGGGTGGGGTTTTTTGTGCTGTGCTTTCACCCAAATAATGAACACTATGGTTGGAGCTCTGTGCCTTATTGAGCAGCAGCTCAGTACTGGGAAGAGGAAGACAAGCCGTTACAAGCCTGCTGCATGCAACTCCATCCAGAACACTGCCTAACATGTCTGTATGTTCCAGATGGGGCTGCAGCAGGCTTCTCTGAAACCTCCATTTGCCATAGGAAATCTTGGCTGAGCAGCAGATCTGATGTTTTGGCCTGTTTTAATTTTAAATGATTAGATTGTGAACTAAATGAATGAGGTTCTGCCATTCAGAACTTGCTGTGGTAGGGGATCCCCAAGGCCTTCAAGGCTCTCTTCAACAAAAGGCCACCATGCCTGTGAACCCCTCTCAGGGTGGAAGCAGAGTCCTCTCCCTTTGGTAGAGAGGAACAGAAAAGAGCATGGGGCCCCATTGGTATAGACAGTGCAGGGAGGGGATGCAAGGGGGTGAATTTCTTACCCTCTGACTCCCACCTAGTTTCTCCCCATCCAAGCCCTTCAGGGAGAGAAAAGAGCCACACTGGAAACAAGTGGGGGCGAAGGGGGCTTCCCTCTCCTTTTCTAATATGTGTCCTTGCCCCCTTTTCCAACCACAGTGATGTTGCAATGCTTTGAAAGGGGTGTGGCAGAGGAGGTTCCTGCCCCTTTTCGAAGGCTTGTGATGTCATGGCACTTAGAAAGGGGCATGATCATGTCACAAAGGGACAGGAGGAAGGGATTCCCCCACTCCCTACACTCTGAATTTTTGTTCTGCAGGTGCCCCTAAGCAGACTAGCCCCTAGGACAAATGGGGGTGTCAGTGCTGGGTTTTCCAGTAGGTATCTGCTTTGGTGGAGGAGTGAGACAGCCCCAATGTGGTCTCTTCCCCCCCCCCCCCATGCTACCCACTCACCTCTTGGGCTGGCTTTGGTGTGGTCTTCCTTGCATTTAGGAGCTGATAGAGGTTAAGGGTGCAGCTTGCCCCTCTCAAATCTTTGGCTTGGGAGTTTCCAATTCTAGGCTAACCTTGTTAGATGTGTTTAGTGAGAAAGAGGGTGTCTTGTCAAAAGGACGCTGATAGATTCTGAATGTTTGGGGGTTTCCTGTACGTTTTCTGCAGCATTCAAGGCAGTGAATTTAGAACAAGTAGTACAATAAAATATTTCTGTGTGCCGGATGTGGTGATACCAGCATTACTTCCTGTAGCAGTTGAAGGGGAGGACTGGGACAGTCGATTGCTCTCGTGTCTGGATAGAGGGAGGCCTGCTGTACCTCGTAACAAACACATTTGATTTTAAGAATGCTGTGTACTAATCTAGCATTACTTTCCATAGCCGCTAATGCTACATCCTGAAGCATATGTAAATCCAGTGTGCTTGACAGCTGTAGGGGATGGGAAGCAAATCTGGAATATGTAAGGATTCAAATTAGAGAGTTCAGGAGAAAGGTTTCTCCCAGGGGATCCTCCTGAACGGCCATCTCAAACGATGGGGTTAGATTCCCACTACAACTAAATAGATATTGTTCTATTGTTTAACCAGATGGTTATCAACAACAGATGCAAATACAAATACAAACAGAAACATTATACAAAATTCATCAACAAATAAAACATTTCAAAGGATTAAAACCTCGTATATGAACACATAATATAATATAAATTATCAATAAGTAAGTATTAAATATTTGAATATTAAAATGTTAAAATACTTTGTTACTATCAGTGTTATTTTAATCTTTCAATACTACTTTGGCGTAACTGGATTGCTCTAACACAAAAACTTGCAGCAGTTCTTGAGATTTTAGTGTCAAACGGACTGAATACATTTTTGGGGGTCTGCTGAGAGGGTAACTGGTCAAGGTACGACAGATATTGAGAGATATCTTGACCTGGGGCTCTCATAGGCTATGCCCCGAAATAAGACATGTTCAGCTGATTCAACATCCCCAGAATCACAAATCGGGCAAATTCGGGCCTCCCTATCCAGCCCTTGATAACGGCCCAATAATACTGCTGAATCAAATACATTAAGCCTAAATTTAGTAAATGCAATCCTATTTTGATAAGAGTCCCAAGTAACAAGATAACTAGAGGAGCAGAACAACATTGGGCAGCTGAGATACTGAGTAGCGACTTGTTGTGCCTCTAATAGGGAGTTTTCCATTTGAGTGGACTGGTCATTGATCCTTTCTCTAATTAACAGAGCAGCTCCTTTAACTCCCTTTGCCCTTATATAGTCCATAGAAAAGCCCAACTTTAAAACTTCCAGAGTCATTGCTTTTTCCATGAATCCAGGAGGCCATCCTGGATGGCCAACAGCATAAGGGGGTTCACTGAGATGACAAAAACCACGGTCTTTAACCAATATTTAATTAGCTGGTATAATAAAGGAGCTCTTAGGGGTCGGCATCCAGTTTCAGCGTGCAATAGTGCCTGGGGGGTGCCCCTGGGAACTGCCAGTATAGCACGTAGGAATTTATTTTGGATGACCTCCAGATCTGTAAAATATCCTGAGCCCCAAAGAGGAAAGGCATACAAAATAAAATTAAGAACTTTTGCCTTAAACATTCGGATAGCTGGGATGATCAGCTTCCCACCTTTAGAAAAATAAAATTTTAATATTGTTGCAACTGTTCTAGAGGATGTTTGGATAACTGCCTTAAAGTGGGCCCACTACAACTAGTAGGAGGCAGACTTCCCAAATGTTTACTCCTGGAGCATGCTCAGAAGGGAGCTACTCTCTATTTATTTATTATTTTATTTTTCAAATTTCTATGCCGCCCTTTCCACACAGCTCAGGGCAATTCACAATCCACAAGCAAAAACAATTTTAAAACATGAAACTTCATACAATAAAAACACCCCTCAAGCCCCCATCCTCCCCCATAATCCCACCCAAACACACCCCACCTATGCCTGCCTGCCAAATGCTTTCCTAAATTAAAACGTTTTGCACCGGCGCCTCTGGAAGATAGCCAGGCTTGGGCTCAAGCAGACCTCCTGGGTAAGGGAGTTCCACAACATGGGGGCAGCAACCAAGAGCGCTTTCCCGAGCGCCTCTGCCCCATGGACAAGGAAAACAGAAAGAATGTGCAAGAGGGTGCCACCCGGCTGGCTGTAGGGGCTGCAAAGGGACATGGTAGGATAAATGGTCTTTCAGATACATGGGACCCAGACCATTTAGGGTGTTAAAGGTCAAAACCAGCACCTTGAATTGTGCCCGGAAAGGTATAGGCAGCCAATGTAGACTTCGGAGTACAGGTGTAATGTGCTCCTGGTGACTCATCCCTGAAAAGAGCTGTGCCGCCGCATTCTGCACCAGCTTCAGCTTCTGAACAGTTTTCAAGGGCAGTCGTATGTAGAGCACATTGGAGTAATCTAGCCTTGAGGTGATGAAAGCATGGATGAGTGGCTAGATCAGTAGCGGCTCCCCCTGCAGGAAATTGGGGGCAGTGCCCCCCAAAGCACTGCGGGGGCCACCGCCGCAGCTTAAAACTGTTTAAAAACAAAACAAAAAAACCCCCGCGCCGCTTATGACAGCTACAGCAGCTTGTGAGCTGCTGCAGAGGCTGCTGTAGCTGTCACTGTGTTGTTCTTCTCCCTTCAGGGACTCACCCACTCTGCTGGGAGTGGGTCCCCGAAGGGACAAAAAGGCTGAGCTGCTCAGCCACCCAAACAGCATTTTCCTATGGAAAATGGTATTTGGGCGGCTGAGCTCCTCCATCCACAGCACGTATGGGACGTGCTGTGGAGGGAGGGGCTAGCCTTTCCATTGCGCTCAATGGGTGCAATGGAAGATCTCACCAGGGCGGTAGCACTGACAGCCCTGGTGAGATAGCTTGGTCGGGACTCGGGGGACTGAGGCAGGGAGCAGTAGCACGCATGCGCGCTCCTCCCTGCTCAGTCTGAAAGCACCACGTGCCTTCTGGTTCCCGCTGCTGCTTCCCTGCACTGCCATTGCCGCTCCCCCCCCCATCTGCCACTCAGAGCGGGGGCGGGGGGGGAGCGGCAAGGCAGCAGCAAGCAACATGGACTAGTTGGTTTTATTATTATTTTTTAATTGCCAGCGCGTCCGGGCTCCCTGGTGGTGTCGTGGGGACACGTGGGCAGCCTGGGACTGCCACCGCAAACTCCAGGAGCAGAGCAGGTAAGACTGACTGATCCCTCCCTCCCCCACCCTGTACCCAACCTCCCCCCTCCCCCCATCCCCCCCGCATCATGCACCC
>QEPC01014514.1:3898030-3938447 GCA_003113815.1 Sphenodon punctatus
GGTGGTGCTGGATGTGGAGCTCCGCCTAGAGCGGCAGGTGGAGGCAGTCACAAAGGCTGCCTTTCGCCAGTTGTACCTGGTGCGGAGGCTGCGTCCGTTCATCTCCGGCCCGGACCTGGCCTCCCTCATCCATGCCTTCATCACCTCGAAGCTGGACTACTGCAACGCGCTCTACGTGAGGCTTCCCTTGTGCCTGGTTCGGAGGCTGCAGCTAGTGCAGAATGCGGCGGCCCGTCTCCTTTCAGGAATGGGTCACCGGGAGCACATAACACCGGTGCTCCAGGCTTTGGACTGGTTGCCAACAGCGTGCCGAGCCAGATTCAAGGTGTTGGTATTGATTTACAAAACCCTTCACAGTCTCAGACCCTCATACCTCAGGGACCACCTCGCACCAGGCTATTGTCCAGAGCCTGCTACAGGCTCACAGTCAAGCTAGAGCCTATCACTGGCTCAGTCCAATTGAGAGCCAAATCCTTGCTCCTATATGGGGCTTCAGTCTTCACTTCACTGAACCCCTATAGCCCTCCTAGGCTTACTCACAGTTCAGGTGTCTTCAGACTACTTCCTCAGCCTGCTGGCCCTCTGTGTCAAGGCTGCTCCCAACTCCAGAGCCTCCACCTAACCAGACACCTCAGGGCTCTCCACAGCCAACCGGCTCTGCCATATCTCCACTGCTGCTGTTCTCAGGCCACTTCCAGAACGCTGACCTGCTTCTAGTTCTCCTTCCTAACTCTCCCAGCTAACAGCCTGTTGACGTCTCTTTGAATCAGCCACCCTCCCCAACCTCACTGTCAGCTGCCTATTAGGGTAGTTGCTCTAAGCCCGCGGCTCCACCCCCTTCATATAGCCGGAAGCTCTTTAAACCAGCTCACCACCTCCTCCTGAGACTGACAGAGGCCGGTCTAAGCAGTGTAGTCCCGCTTAGTCAGTTTCAATGTGGCTCTGCCACTTCCCTTTCTTTGCGGCTCGGCCGCCTGGGGAAGAGGGAGGAAATGCACCACTGAAGTGGCTGGAGCAGGACTGGTAACAGCCACCCTGCTACAGTAAGCGCTGAGACTGTGGGACGTGGGTTGGATGAAAAAGAGAAGTAGAGCTGAGTGTCATCAGCATATTGATGACACCTCACCCCAAACCTGACAGGAAAGAGCGGAACCACTCGAGCGGTCCCACGCACCCCTGCCAGGTCCTGCAGTTGTACCAACAACACTTCATGATCAATTGTATCAAAGGCCACAGAAAGATCTAATAAGATCGCAAGGTAGAATTCACCTTGTCCATCTCCAGGCACAGGTCATCGACCAAAACCACAAGCGCAGTCTCCGTGTCATACTCAGGAGGAAAACCTGGCTGAAACAGGTCTAGGAATCTGACAGCATTGCGATGTGCCCAGAGCTGTTGGGCACCACCCATTCAATAACCTTACCTAAAAAGGGAAGGTTAGAGACAGGCCGATAGCTGACTGGGGCATCAGCATCCAGAGATGGTGTCTTAAGTAGGGGGTGGACCACCACAGTTTTAAGGGTGTCTGATACCCTCCCCTCCCGAAGGGAGGCATTGACAACTCCAGCCAACAATAGACCCAACGTCTCCTGGCTGGTTAAACTTCAGTTGTTTGTCTGCCTCCACACAAGTAGGATGTAGACTTTCAGCCTCTGTCGTTGAGACAGCTTATTAAAAAAAATCTAAAAGAAAATCTAAAAGAAAATGAAAGGAGTGCTCTGGTTGGGAAGGATTGAGTGGTGCCAGGGAGGGTGAAATACCCTCCTTGTTCACCTTTCTTCCTCTATAGGAGGAGAGCCTCCACCTCAATCCCCCTACTCCAGCAGGTGCAGGGGATGGGAAGAGAGGACACAGCAGTGCTCCTTCAGGTCTCTAATCTGCCTTCCTCCGCTTAAAGACCTGCTAGCCTCTGCGGAGGCATCAGAGAATTTTCCTCGCCGACTGCAGAGAACCGAAAGTAAAGTGGCTGAAGCTGCACGGCCATAGCAGGCAAGGCCTGAGGCACATCCAGCGGAGGCTGTGAGGAGCTGGTGGAGGCAGTGCCCTGAGCAGCGGTGGACAAAGTCACCCAGAGTGACTCTTCCTGCATGAGATGGCCACCACCAGGAGCCGGCAGCCCCATAAGGAAGCAGAGGTCTCAATGGAGCATATAAGCCTCCCCATCCCATGAACCCCCGAGGACCAGATCCGCATATGAAGGTTCTGAGAGAAATTCTCTCTTCCCTCAGGAACCCAAAGCACCTCCCTAAGCACAAGAGAAACCCCACTAAGACCTGGAGCACAAACTGCCCCTATAAAGGCAGCTCCCACTGGGCCAGCAGCCAAAAAGGCACAAGAACAAAAGCGTCCCCTGGATTCTACAGCCTCTTCGACCTCAGCCTCAGAAGGGGTGGGGTGCAGTTATTAAGCTCCTCAATGGAGAAGGAGATAGGCTCCTCAGATTAGGAAAAAGCCACTAATACCCCTCAATTTAGAGGGAAAAGAGGGGGAAAACAAGCTCTGCCAGTATCCCAGTGAGGGAAGAAGAGGAGGCATTAGAGGGCCTGGCCTCAGAAGGTTCCCAGCTTTCCAAGAGGCGGAAGCAGAGCAGTCTCACCCCCACCCCCCAGAGGAGAGTCACCTAGACGAATCCCCTTTCAACCCCTCCTCAGACCCAGAGAAAGAGTTTCCCAGCAAATACAGAGACCAGAACTTTGCTCTGGTAGTAAAAGCCTTGCACCTTAGGGAAAATAAATCTAAACAGGAATCCTCTGAATCCTCAGCAGAGGAGTCTGAAAAGGAATATATCCCTCAGCCTAGGTCCAGAGACAGAGGAATGGTCCTGGACAAGGCTTATGAGTGGATCATGAAAAAGGAATGGAAATTACCTAATAGAGCATTGAAAATGAGTAAGTCTCAAGAATCCCTGTATGCCCTCACAAGGAGCAAGGAGGTGCTGCTGGTCACCCTAAGGTGGATGCAGCAGCTGCCTCCCTGGCAAGAAATCTGTGTTCCCCACAGAGGGAGAATGCCACCCGAGGGATCCCATAGACAAAGGGATTGAGATCAGTCTGAGAAGAAATTATGAGGAGATAGCAGCAGTAATTAAAATGGCCACTATCACATCATACTTCTCCAGAGCCCTAATGACCTGGACAAAAAGGGCCAGGGACCCTAAGGTCTCCATGAAAATGACCAAAGCCCTGGCAACAAGAATTCAATTGGCCAACACATTTATTGTTAACTCATCCACAGACATTTTGTGCTAGGCAGCCTGGGCAGTAGCATCTAGCGTAGTGGCCCGCAGAGGGTTATGGCTCCGGTCCTGGAAAGGGGACAATACCACAAAAGACACCTTGGCAGCTAGTCCCTTCCAGAGCAACAAGCAATAAGGTGCTGGCCAGTGCTTCCGACAAAAGCAAAAAGCAAACCCTACAAAACTTTAGCAGCACTAGAAAGACTTTTTGCCCTTACAGTACCACGTATGTCACTACAGGCAGCGCTACGACTACCCATCCAGAGGAAAGCCTAGATGAGATGGTATAAGACAGAGAGGAGCTGGAAACCAGAACAGATTCAACCAGCGTACTGGCTCCGGTCATGCCAAGTTGGACACATGACTGGAATGTGGTCCCAGGCAGATCCCATGGCTCTAGGGGGCAGGTTATGCCTCTTTATCAACAAATGGAAAGAGTCAACAGCAGATGTGTAGGTTCATCAAACAGTACAAAGGGAATACATCATAGAATTCCATCATACCCTATCGACCTCTTATTTTGTTTCACCAGTATCAGCAAGGAAGGAAAAGCATGCACCAATGCTAACAGAGATAAACAGACTACAAGAGCCAGTGCCTAAAAAGGAACGAGGGTCCGGACTATGCTCAATGATTTTCTTTGTTAGTAAGAAGTCAGAGGAATGGAGGACTGTGCTGCACCTCAAGATCCTGAAGCAGTGTGTAAAGGTTAAAAAATTCAAAATGGAACCCCTCCAAGCCATCAGACTAGCAATAACTCAAGACGAGTGGCTGACACCACTCGAACTAAAGGAGGTGTACCCCCACATACCCATTCATCTGAGGCACAGACGTTGGTTCAAGTTCACATACGCATCCCAACACTGACCATATACATCCCTGCCATTCAGTCTGGCCATCTCACCCTGGACGTCATGAAGGTGTATCTCTCGTAGTGAACCTGAGGAAGGAGGAGATTCGACTGCACACCTATCTAGGTGAGATCCTCAAAAGATCGCCATTGAAGGACAGAGCACTGATAGACCTGAATAGAACCATACAGTGCCTACAGGAACACAGGTTTGTAGTGAACATAAAGAAAAGTCACTTCGTCCCCCCACAAAGGTTGGAGCATCTCCGAGTCATCTTAGATACCCGTCAGCACAGAGTGTTCCTACCACATCAGCAACAAGAGAAAATTTGCACACTGATCCTACAGACCAGAAAAAGACCCAGAAACAAGCTGAAGACTCTGACAAGTCTACCTGAACTTTTGATCTCATGCCTGGGGATCGTGCAATGGGCAAGGTTTCATGCGAGACTGCTTCAAAGGTTTCTTCGACCTTGGCAACACCATCTGGCCCAGGGTCTCAATTCATGGGTAGCAGTGACTCAGTGAGTAAAATACTCACTACTTTGGTGGCTGGCAGAGGACTGCTTCCAGATAGGGTCTTGTATGGAAGACCCAGACAGAATAATAGTAACAACAGACACCAGCCTGTTTGGAGGAGGAGCCCACTCCAGACACAAAGCGGTTCAAGACAAATGGCTACCATGGCAAAAGTAGTATCACTTCAACTGGTTGGAACTTCAGGCAATTTACCTGGCTCTGAGAAAGCTAGCTCCTGAAGTCCGCGGCAAGCATGTACTGGTGTATACCAACAATATGGTAGCAAAGGCCTATCTCAACCACCAGGGGGGATCACGCTCAGAGAACCTCAACCAGCAAGCCTCCATTTTGATCAAATAGGCAGAGTGCAACCTGAATAGGCCCTGGACACTTTCAACCATCCTTGGCTTCAAGGTCTGGTGTATGCGTTCCCCCCCGTTCCCCCTGATCACCATAACCCTTGCCAAACTCAAGCAAGAACGAACCACTGTGATCATGATTAGAGCTACGAATTTGTCATGGAAATTTTCTTAACAAGTCATGAGTTGGTCGTGGCAGGAATGAGAAAAAGTAACAGAAAACTCATGGGTAATTTTAAAAAAACGTTTATTCAATATTGTATTTTGTAACCCTCCTCCCCTTAGGCCGTTTTTAGACGAGCGCGGCGGCGCCCGCGCTTGTTTTCAAAAAAGCCGGCAGCCCGTTCCACATGTGATGCTGCCGCCGAATACGCGCATGTGCGGGCGATGCGCTTCCATTTCCGGCCGCGTATGACCAGCCTCGATCGCCGACCCGGTCAGTTCGCGCCCGGAAATGGATGCACGTCGGCCGCGCATGCGCGTATTCGGCGGCAGCGTCACGTGTGGAACGGGCTGACGGCTTTTTTAAGAAACAAGCGCAGGCGCCGCCGCGCTCGTCTAAAAACGGCCTTAGACTGTAAACCCAGGGATTAGATTGTAAACCCCACCCCACCCCCAGCACAGAATAGAAGGAGGAAAACACGCCCCACCCATTAGATTGTAAACCAAGGGATTGTAAAGCCCTTTGAAAGCTCCAGGCTTAGATTGTAAACCCAAGCAGGGGATAAAGGCAGAGAAAATGCTGCCATCTCCTGGGCGCCTCTTGAAGCTCTGACGATGGTAACGTTTTGTGCCTCTGATCCCACTGGCATGCCGCCACCTGACCATGCCCAAAGCTCTGCCCTCCACAAGAAACAACACTGAGGAGGGGTTTGGAGCTCCAGGGAGAGGCCGTGGCTTTACCTGGTGGTGCCTAGCCCAGCTTCTTGCCATGCTGCCACGTCTCCATGGCCAGGGAGGGGTTTGGAGCTCCAGAGAGACACCGTGGATCTTCTTAGCACCATTGAACATGCTCTTCTCACCAGCTGCATGCCGGTTCTGCAAGGAGTTTGGGAGAAATCTCAAAAAACTTGGGAAAATCACAGAAGTCATGGGAAGATGTCAAAAGTCATGGAGGGAGGCAAAAGTCACTAAAAATGTGCAGATCTCAGAAAAATTAGCATAGAACCTCTGATGACATTCCCAATGAATTGGGGACTGCTTGCCCAGGGGCCACTGCAATACAAAAAGCCAGAACTTTTGAAGTTAACAGCCTGGAAGTTGAGCGGAAGTTTCTGTAACGATTCGGGTACTCCAAGGAAGTGCTGAACACTCTTATTGTCCAAGCACCCAGCTACAAATCACATTTATCAGGAAACTTGGGCAGGGTTTGTTAGGTGGTGTAGAGGTATACAGATCAGACCAACTAAAGTGATGCACGTAGGGAAAAATAATCCAAACTATGCGTACACAATGCTGGGCACTAAGCTAGGAGTTACCACTCAGGAAAAGGATCTGGGGGATGGTTGTGGACAATACAATGAAATCCACAGTGTAGTGCGCAGCAGCAGTCAAAAAAGCAAACAGAATGTTAGGAATTATTTGGAAGGGGATAGAGAATAAAACTGAGGATGTCATAATGCCTCTATACAAATCAATGGTGTGACCGCACCTGGAATATTGTGTGCAGTTCTGGTCTCCCCATCTCAAAAAAATATAGCTGAACTAGAAAAGGTACAGAGAAGGGCAACAAAAATGATCAAGGGCATGGAAGGGCTCCCGTATGAGGAGAGGCTTGGTAGGTTGGGGCTCTTCAGCTTGGAGAAGAGACGACTAAGAGGAGATATGATAGAGGTCTATAAAATCATGAGTGGTGTGGAACTAATAAACAAGGAGCAGTTATTTACCCTCTCAGCTAGTACTAGAACTAGGGGACACTCCATGAAACTCATGGGTGGCAAGTTTAAAACAAATAAAAGAAAATATTTTTTCACTCAGCGTATAATTGGGTTGTGGAATCTACTGCCAGAGGCTGTGGTAAGGGCCAGTACTATAGCTGAGTTTAAAAGAGGTTTGGACAAGTTTCTGGAAACTAGGTCCGTTAGCAGCTATTAGCCAGACAGGATCAGGGAACATGACGGGAGCTGGGGGAAAAGAACAGAGAATGGATCCCCCATTGTAACCTGTTGGGTACTTCTCCCAAGCCACCGTGATTGGCCACTGTCGGAGACAGGATGCTGGGCTAGATGGACCATTGGTCTGACCCATTATGGCACTTCTTATTTATTTTTTTCCACGGGTACCATACTAGAATTTCTACAGGTAGGGTTAGAGTAGAGGCTTAAAACCCAACACTTTATAGAGAAAGGTACCAGCCTTAGATAGCGTCCTCAGCATAACATCGCTTCTCCTCATGGAATCTGAACCTAGTATTGAGAGCCCTTACCAAGATTCCCTTTGAACCAATTGAAGAGATTTCTATGTATTTGTCCTTAAAGGTAGCATTTCTGGTTGGAATTACCTTGGACAGAAGGGTGTCAGAATTAAGTGTGTTCTCAATAGAGCCCCCCTTCTGCACCTTCAAGGAGTCCTTGATAGTTTTGAGAGTAGACCTGGGGTTTTGTCCTAAAGAAAATTCCCCCTTTCACAGGGAACAAGAAGTTATACTGCCCTTGTTCTGCCTTAACCCTGCTTTCATCCACAAGAACGGGTATGGCATACGTTAGACGTGAAGAGAGCTCTGTTGGTGTATGTTGACAGGACTGCTTCATGGAGGAAATTTGCCTCCTTGTTTGTAGTCTACAGCCTACAATGTAAAGGACAGAGGGCCTTCAAAATGGTAATCACTAGATGGATGACCCTGTGTATCATGGAGGCCTATAGGGCAGAGGATAAGGTTCCATCTCAGAAAGTTTTTGCACATTCCTTAAGGGGGGAAGCTACTAGTCAGGCCTTCTGGAACGCAGCATCTTACGGAGAAATCTGTCATGCAGCCACCTGGTCTTGGATTCATAAGTTTTCCAGGCATTTATGGAAAACTTAAATGCCTGGAACCAAGTCCTGTAATGGCTTGGTCAAGCCATTACAGGACTTGACCAAGGCTGCTTTTGGTAGACAAGTTCTCCAAACTGTCTTATAAAGAGGAATATTTGGTGGGCGCTTAACTGCCCCTAGCCTAACTGAAATGTTTGTGTTTCCCACCCTATATGTTTGTTCTGGGTCACTGCTTGGAATGTCCCCATCATTTGAAATGACCGTCCAGGAGGATCCCCTGGGAGAAAGGAAAATTGGGTTCTTACCTGGTAAATTTTCCTTCTTTAGGGGATCCTCCTGGATGGTCAGGTACCCACCCAGACAGAAATGGGAGATAGGGTGGTTACCCAAAGATAGCGACTAGTTATGGAAAGTTGTGTTTTTTCAACTAGTATTCAGTTGCGAGTTGAAGCTAGAATTAATAGTTGTTAGAGAAAAACAAGTGAGTGTTAAGTGCTTTTGGACCCTTCTGGAGTTGAGAGTAGATCCCTTCTGAGCATGCTCCAGGGGTAAAACTTTGGTAAGTCTGCCACCTACTGATCATGGTGGGGATCTAACCCCATCGTTTGAAATGGCTGTCCAGGAAGACTGTCCATAGAAGGAAAATTGACCAGGTAAGAACCCAATTTCCCTTTCTCTTGTATTTTAGGCCTGAATTCCTAATGGTCTCTAATGGAGGGCAGCCAGATCTCATTCATAAGATGATTTGCTTGCTGATTTTGGGAAGGAACCTCTTATACATGGATTTTTACACAATCTGCTAAATGAAAAATGGCTGGGGAAGGGTTGGGTGTGGGTACTTTTTGAACCCAACGAGTTCAACATTGAACAATGCCAGCTGCAATATACTAGATTTTAAAATGTGCAGGTCAGAAGAGACCATTTTTGAGCATCCATTGCATAAAACAATAAAATTTTACCCAGTAATTTTCTGCAGCAATCCTGTAATGTCCCCATTGGGGAAATTATCTAATTTTGGTACTTGATACTGTGGAAGATGGAACGGGGGCAGACTAGGAAGTTTGCAAATCCTAACTGGTTAGCACACTCAGCATTCTAAAGGTATTGGTTTTCCAAAGGGTAGTAATAAAAGTTTTGTATGTTTGAGACCAATCTTGCTTAGAGCGTGCTTTTGAGACACTGCCATGTCAAGTGCATGTCAGCTGCTTTAACAGAAGTTATCTACACTTTGATCATGTGTCATTACTTTCCTTTCATCTAGGGTTGAAGTAGTGTGTTGATAAGCTCACTGAGAAAGATGGACTTCCATAAGGTCCTCTATGCCATCAGTGAAAACCTGGCCACAGAAGACCTAGTTGCTCTGAAATTTCTCAGCCTGGAGCACATCCCACTGAGGAAGCTAGAAGGCATCCAGGATCCCAAGGAACTCTTCCGTGCACTCCAGGAAAAGAGGTTGATATCTGAGGACGATCTTTCCTTCCTAAAGGAGCTGCTGTTCACAGTCAACCGTAATGATCTCCTGACTGGCCTGCTGCACTGCAGCAGGAATGAGGTGGAGAGAGAGCTTCAAATCCCAGGCAGGGCGAAGGTGTTGCAGTTCAGGTGAGGAATTCTCTAGGAACCATATATTGGGATTTAGCGCTGCATGAGGAATGGAGCATGAATGATGCATGGGAGCTAGATACTTGCGCTTGATTTTTCTAAATTGGTAAATAACGATTGGACAGGATTGTCTTCCTGTCTCTTTTTTTAATTGATTTTTTAAATTCACATATAATTGTTACATACATCAATAACTGCATATAATAATTTGTTACATATAAATAGAAAGAGAAAAAGAAAGGATAGGAAAGGGCAAATGTGTGAATGCACCATACAATCATTTGAACAAATAGTCCACTATTGTTAGGGAGTCGGTTGGAATGGAAACTTGTGAAGTAGTTTCCAAAATATTCCAGAAAATTCTTCCAAATTGCCTCAAACGTATCAGAAGAATGATGCCTGCAAAATGTAATTTTTTCCATTGATAGCAGGTATGCCAAATCATTGTACCAAATTTCTGTTTTTGGAGGGTTTTTGTTTTTCCAATTGACTAAAATTATCCTGCATGCAACTAGTAAGGATCTATGTAGGAAAGCAATCTGGGAGCAATTCAATTTAAGTTCTTTATGTACATGACCTTCGATGCACATATTAGCGAATGGTGTCATATATGTATTTAAAATCATGTTAATTGTCACAATTATCTCTTTCTAAAAAGGGTTAGTAATAGGACATGACCAGAACATATGCCCAAGTGTTGCCTGTAATGAATTGCATCTCCAACATGCATCAGATGCTATTAAATTTAGATTCTTTAGTTTAGAAGGTGACCCGTGGACTGTACCGGGAAGTCAAGGCAATAATACATTGCCCTGATGCTGGCTAGCTATATAAGTCAATGGGAAGATGAAATGCTTGAAACAATCAACAAAAAGGAAATCGGTCAAATGTGGCAGGTTATGGCCAAGTGTGCATCATCATTCCTGGTGAGAGAGATACAGATCAGACTAACATATCATTAGTATCTCACACCCATGACGTTCTATACAGATAGTGTAATTGATACCAACCTCTGTTGGAGAGGATGTGGATTTGAGGGTAGAGCCCTTCATTGCAGGTGGGAATGTTCGGAAGTTGTGCCCTTATGGCGATCTGTTTGTAGATTCTGTTTTACCATTTAAACCCAAATTTGGACTGCTGGGGATTTTCCCAAAGGGCAGTTTTATAACTGAAGGAAAACAAACTTGTCAGTTAAATGGGCTAGCACTAAAATGGCACCATAGCACTAAAATGAAAAGCCCCACAATCTCAAACCATCTCTGACATCAGACAGAGACTGTGGTTAAGATCACAATGGACAGAATTGCAGCTGATGTCAATGAAAAATTAGAAGAATTCTATACAACTTTGTCAGCCTGCTGGGATCTGATAAAAGAAAGACTTAACATGGCCAAAACATGTCAAAATCCTTCTACAAGAAATCTGAGGCACCAGCTTCACTGAAGGTGCTCCACTGGAAGATTTAAAGATATAATCAGAACTTGAACCAAGTGCGAGTCTTTTTAATTTTTGTTTGTTTGATGTATTTTCTTTCTTGTTAGTTTTTATTACTTGTTTATATCTTGACAACCACTCTGATGCACAGTGTTAGCATCAGTAAGTACCAGGTGTAATTCTTGGGGAGGAATGTGTGACCAAAAAGCTGTGAGGTCTTATTTCCTCCCTGAAAAATGTGTAGCTGTTCAAAGATAAATTAAAAAATTAATTTTTTAAAAAAAGTGACCAGTGGAGATTTTCTGTTGAATATGATGCAGTTGAAGATCAATTGTAGATGTTTTGATACTTTGAACTGATTTCTTCCATTCAATGTCTGTTCTTTCCGAAATCTTTGTTCCACAGGAGTCTCAAACCTGCTGTATCAGGTCTACCTGTGACATTATAAACTTATAAAGAATTGGTACAGGATGAGACACAGAAATTAGATTTAACATAGAAAAAACATTGGGCAATTTTGGAATTGTTTTAAGTTTATCACTCAATTCCTACTGAAGCTGTACATATGGGCCTTCGAGCTGAAGTGGGAGTTCAAATTCTTCACTTAACTCGGTGAAGGATTTCATACTATCTCCCCAGAGCAGATGCCTTATATATGCAATAGTCTTCATGTCTTGGACAATTCAGTGCACCCATGTTTCAAGTCTGACTAAACCAGAAGTTTGACCTTGAAGGAAGGATGTGATGCATAAATTATATAGGAACTTCCCCTGCTTGTTGGTCAAGTTCTCTGCTGGCAAGGAGTACTGGCAACTCATTGTCCTGTAGGGGACCCTTAACATGATGCATCTTTCCAGTTCCAGGGTTGAATGAGTCATTTGTTCTTGACTGGATGGAGTCTCAGCTGTACATTATACTCTGGGTCTGGTCTGAGATAAGGTGCTACAATGCATAATCATTCTTCCTTCACACAGAAGAGAGCACATTCCAAGACCTGATAGAGTTACAGCTAAGTGGTTCTCTATGTACAAGTTGTTTTCAGCTCCATCCGGATCAAAACACATGAATGGGTCCCAGATGTTAGTCTGTACAGCACCTCAGCATAAATTGATCTGATGTATCTCAGCATTTATCATAGAATACAGCAGCTTTTGAACTTGGAGAATTAGGGCTAGATGATGAGTTTACTATAAAACTACAAGTCCATAGAAACAGGTGTGAATTATTTGCTAATCAATTTGGAAGGTGATTTTCAAAAGCATAAAAGGCAATTTGGCACTTAATATCTGTCTGGTTTTGAAAATCTAGCTCTCCTTAGATGCAAAATAAACTGAGTTCTAGATTGTCCTGGAAATAAGTCAGAAAGAAAAATTAGCTTCCTATAAGTTACCAAGATTTTGCATGTCTTGTTTAATTTTATATACTATCTATGGAAATGGCTGCTGAGATGTCATGGCGCACTGCTGTTCAATGATCAGACAACTCAAATTCAATTAAATAGCTTCCTGTTTTCCCACCCAAGGAAGCTGCTTTTCCAGCTATCAGAAAACATAACAACTGATGAATTGAAATCTTTCAAGTTTCTGCTGATCAAAGAGCTTCCAAAATGCAAGCTAGTGAATGGGATGGTAAGAACTTATTCCATTTTTCAGATGGTCTGCTTTCAGCGCTTTGGTGAAAGTGTATTAGTGAGACAGGACTTTGTAGGAATGTCCCCACTCTTGCCAGCGAGGGAACAGCCTTTTGGCATATGGAACATTTTGGCTCTCCCATCTTCTGCTTTTCTGTTTGAGCCATTACTACTGTTTTTAAAAACAACTAGCTAAGGACAGTGAGCACCCAAATTAATGATGCTTGGTTTCTTAAAGTGTGACAGCTCTCATCATACTGTGGGCAGAAGGGGCGGGATATAAATTTTAAATAAATAAAAAAATAAAATAAAACCATAATCAATTGGATTTGGGCATCTGTGAGAGAGACCATATCTCCCCTCGGCTCGGAGTGCAACTACCGTTATGAAATTTTGGATCCCTACCCTACCAGATTTGGCTGAAAGTGGCCCATCGGGCCAAAAATTAAGATGAGACGCATGTATTGCGATCACATAAACCTTCTTTTCATAGGAAACCAGGTTGAAAACCTTTGGCACTCCTTACCCGTAAGTCAGTGTCTTGGCTAAATTCCTACCTAGCTCAGCAGAATGACATTTCCTAAGCTCCTGTGTAGCCACTCGGTAGTAGTCCTAACTTATTGCTATTTGCCATTAAGGCAGATTGCCTATTTATTCCCAGAGGAAACTGCACTTGAGAAGTGGTTGAAGTGGCTTATAAACATCAGATAGGACACAGGTTCCCAGAACTATGAGTCTTGAAACCAAGTGAGTCCACATCAACTGTGGGGTCATGATCCCATTCTAGATACTTTTGCTTTATATGTTTAGTATTTGGCTCATGAGATTATATGGTTAGGTCTCAGAAAGAGGTCAAGCAAGCAAAAAAATTTGGAACCACTGAGTTACTAAAAGTACATAATGCTGTTTTGGAATTGTGGGTATAAACACCAGGGCTCTTCAATAAATGTGAGATTGTCCTAATGCACCTGATGCTGCCTGGTTCTGAATAACCACTGTCCATTATGCAGCCATTCATGTGTATTTATTTAATATTTTTATGTATTGTAACCCAACCTGAACCCTTGGGATAGGGTGGGATAAAAATAATTGAAGGAATAACATTTCTAGGAGGGGGGAGTTTTTAGCTCCTCTAAGGAGAGAGCTCTTTGATGAGAGAATGCTGGAGTGGAGATGTATAGGGGAATGAAAATATGTCTCCCTAAAAGGAAGTTGCCCTTCTTAATTGCCTAGACAACGATCGCTATTTTCATTGAGATGGAGAAGAAAGGGATTTTGGGAGAAGATAACCTAGATATGCTGAAAACAGTTTGTGAGAAAGTGAACAAGAGCCTCCTGAGCAGAATCGAGGAGTACGAATTAAATCGAAGTGGTAAAAAACACATCATTGTTCAATGAAAGTTATTTTTGAACTGACGGTATATTCCTGAGTCTATAACTAAATATCAAACATCTTTCAGATTCAGCGGAAATGTTTATTTTAGAAGAAAGAAGTGTTGGAGAAGCAGCAGTCTCCAAAGGTAATTCATACAATTAGTTTTCAAGGAAGTGACAGTTAGCTTAATTTTAAGTTTTCTAAAACAAAAAACTTTACAGTTTAAAAAACCATTAAAAGCAGAACTATTTCCAAAACAAAAAAACTTTCCTTTACAAAACCATTTCATAAAATACATTTTTTCCTAACTTAAACGCCGAAAAACATGAAAATTAATTACAATTACAATTAAAAAAACATTTAACATACATTACAACAAAAATTACATGCGAAAAAACATGGAAATTATTTACACATTTTCTATCTATATTCCATAATTTACCATCAACATTAATGTAATATATATATTTAATTCCTTACCATACATATCCATTATTTATCACCAACTAAACTATCACATTATTTCTTTATTGATCATTTCTTTATTATCATAATTTGACGACAAACAATTTTTCAAACTGCCTTAACTGTCATTTATGTATATAAAAATTGTATATACGTTATACAATGAACTGTTGACAATGTCAGCATAGACAGCTTTATACAAACAGTTGTACGCAAGGCAATTCTGTGCAAAAGGACCGAGTTAAGGCAGTTTGAAAAAAATTGAAAACTGATTAGAGATTAGAGATGTGCACCAGGGACCCATGTCATTATTAGTTTTTGTTTTAGTTATTTAAATCTTTCATTTTTATTTTCGTAAATATCAACATTTTGTTATCATTTTTGCTTTTGTTTTCAATTTCCATTGGTTTCAATGGAAAAACACATTTTTGGCGGTAACTTTTTTATTTGTACTATATTTGGATGACACTTGGAGAGATCATACCTCCAATGGAAGAAATTATGTGTAGCAAGTTTCAGAAAGATTGTATAAAGGAATCTGATTTTATAAGAAGTTGAATTACGTTATTTTGCAAAAATCTGCATATGCATTCCTGGCTATAACATCTTTGTCTCCCATCTAATGTGAATGAATCTTGGCAAGATTATACCCCTCTCCAAGATTACTACCTATGCCAACTTTGAGAAGGATTGGATAAAGGGTCCTGGTGGTATAAGCAATTACCTTATAAATGCATGTTTGACTGTAACATCTTTGTAGTCCAATCAGTGTACATTAAATTTGGCAGGGCTATGTGGCACACATTCAGGATCATCTCTGCCAAATATAAAAAAGATGTTATAAAGGGTCACAATTTTATAAGCCTGCACAGCATATGCAGAGAATGAACCTATGCAAAGGATTCTTTTACATGTCACTGTGGTATAAGAGCTGTTTGTGATGTCAATTGGCCAGCTGAAATGTCAACCAAATATCCTCATTCTGTGCTGTGACCACCCCAACGTCTCTCCTCCACTTGTTACTGGGAAGTTGGAAGCATCTGTCTAGGAAAGAGCCAATAGATTCTCTTATGTCCTCTGTCACAGTGTGCAGGATGCAATTGTGATGATAATTGGCCAGCCTGGATGTGTAAACCATGTCTCCTGGTTTCTGGGATGCTATCCCCAAAGTCCGAGTTATGTCCCTTCTATGCCCACCTCAGGGCCACCCCCTATGCCCGCCTTGAAGCCACCACCGATTAGTCCTGTAAAGCTGGAAGCATGCAGTATTTGGCCAGTGAATGTGGCTGTAAGTCTTTTGGCTTGCTCCCCAACCTCCCTCCTACAGCTTCCCTCCCCTTGCCATGCCAGGTGTTTTCTTTTGACTGGCACGGCATGTGCTGCTATTTATCTGAATAATGGTCTTCAAGGGGACAACTTAAATTGCTTATAAAATTGGGGGCCTGTCTCAAATTGTCCTGTAGTTTGGCAGAAATGACAGGGGAAGGTATGTGATACGTTCCTGCCAAATGTCTTGTAAACAGGATGGAATATAAAAATGTTAAACCCAGAAATGCATTTTCAAGTTAATGTCTTATATCAGGACCCTTTATCCAATCTTTCTTACATTTGGCAGGATTGGTAATCTTGGGGAGAGACATAATCTTTCCAGGTTTCATGCAAATTGGATGTAAGATAAAGAAGTTGTATCCAGGAATGTGTATGCAGCTTTTCTTAAAATCCCAACATTCAATTGCTTATAAAGTTGGTTTCCTTTATCCAATCATTCAAAAGTTTGGTACACATAGCGCACTCCATTGGGGGTAAAATCGCCCCAAGTTTCATCAGACTTGAACAAACAAAAAAAGTTATAGCCCCAAATAATTTTTTCAGTGTTTTCCCATTATTTCAAAAAATAAAATTTGGTTTTGTTTGTTTTCATTGTTATTATTCTTCATTTTCGTTATTACAGTAACAAAAAAGAAAACCGAATTTTTCATTTTCGTTATCATAATAACGAAAATGAATTGCACACCCCTACTAGAGATGCTTCTTGCTGGCTTTCTGAGACAAGTGGGTAATTGACATGAAACTCACTAGAGCTTAAAGTCTTTGTGACAGAGCTGGCTCCTGCTAAAGTTATGTGATGTTAAAAAGCAGCATCACTAAACTTTCCTTATGCTGTTTTTTTCTAACACCACGAATGGCGGTCAGCGGCTCGTTGATTGTGCATGTGCCAGCCAGTATAACTGACTTTTTAAATGTTTAATAACTAGTTTTTGGCTGCACCAGTAATTATCACACTACACCAGCACTTGATGTAGATCTCACGTTGCAAGGCTGTGAAATCTGGGGGCTCAGTTCATCTGGTGGGCGAGTTTTGCCTTAGCGGTGGAACGGAGGCATAAAAAGATCTTTCCCTCTTATTAAAGGGATTTCTAGGCAGATGGGCTATGTGTGGGCAGTTTGAGTTGTTCTACTGAACATTGCGGAGGTTTTCAGATTTTGAGTTGGACATATCTGTATTTATTAATGTTATGCCTGTATTGATGTGCTTTGTTTTATGGATTGTAACAGCTTCGGCTATACAATAAATAAATTTTCTTCTTTTTCTTCATCTGGAGGGAGAAGATATCAATTATTCAAAATAGTCGGGATGCTGTGCATTTTGACCACAACCAATTAACTTTTAAACAGTTATAACATTTGATTTTCTGTCTGGATCTTCTTCAAACTTTGTACATATGATGGTCCGCACAAATATAAGCCATGGATAAATTTTCAGAACTGTAGCTCAAGCAGTTTCCTTAATATCGGGGCATCAGCATTCCCCTCTTTATAATGGAGAGTGGTTCTGCCTTTAATAAATTTCTTGCAGCTACTGCTGCAAGAAATTATCCCCTCCCTCCCCACATCCTAACTTTCTGGATGTTTCTTGTCTTGCTTTCATGAAAGGGTGGGATACAAATCTAAGTAAATGAATAACTACATATATTGGCACCAAATGATTTCTGAAAACTATCTGATGTATACAGCAAGTCCAGTATTGGAGAATTAGTGATGTATATAGTCACTTTAGTGAGGATATTTAAAAAAACTCATTGAAATGGATATACAAAGGATCAAATCATTGATGCATCTAGCAGTACATTAAATTAAAAAAATTATAGGCTGCAGTCTAGCATAGTCCTCTGAACACACACAAAGCTGACCTTATTGAGAACCTGCAGACATGCAAGAGTTCATGCAAGAGGATCTTCTTGCAGGATTTGGTCCATAGGGAGAAAAATGAAACGAATAATTTATTTTCTACCTAGCAAACAGCTCCAAAATGCTTGGAAAGGCCAATATCTCCATCTATGTTGGTTCTTCATTGGTGGCTGCTATAAAACTTCAGAAAGCAGTTCATCATGTATTTTTTATTTTACTTATTTATTTAATACATTTATACCCCGCCCCTCCTGCAAACAGCTCGGGGCGGCTAACAAATTTCACATAAAAACATTTAAAATATTTAAAACAATCATTAAAAAGTCTTAACATTTAAAACAGGGAAGGACAAAAAATAATAACAAATAATAAAGAAGGGTAGAAGGATAAAAACCCACTAACCCACCCTCCCCAAAGGCCTGGGCAAACAGCCAGGTTTTACAAGCTTGCCGGAATGTTAAAAGGTTCGGGGCCAGGCACGCTTCCTCCGGGAGGGAATTCCAAAGGCACGGCACGGCCACTGAGAATGCCCTCTCCATTGTGGCCCCCCCCACTTAACACGGGGGACCTCCAAGAAGGCACCCCTGGCAGACCAAAGGAGCTACTCTGGGGCGCGGCGGGCAAGGCGGTCCTGAGGTATGTTGGGAGATTCAATATTTTGCATTCCAGAAAATCTGCTTGGCTGAGGAACTAAAGTTGGTACCATTGGGGCGGGGAGGGGGGGGGAGGGGAGGGGGGGGCGCTATTAGAAATGTCCATCTGCTGCCAGAACCCTAGATAACCAGTTACCATTCTAGTTGGTGCAGGAGATGCATTCTAGACTGGATCCTGATTCCACTGACTTTGATGATCACTTCCCCATTGTTGACAGAAACAGATTTGCATCCTGTTTATAATCCATATATTATTTTTTGTAAAACAACAACAAAACTTCAGTTAACAAAAGACTCTGAGAAAAACTCTTCCTTACTGAGGTCACAGGGCAGCATTCTTTCTCACTCTGGTATTGCTGCTAACATGCATTTGCCATAAGCTACAAGATCCAAACTTTACCACCGTTTGTAATTTACCGATCCTGTCTCTTTGGCTTATTTCAGTCCAAGAAAGACTGACTGCTCTGACTGCATCTGATTCTCCAAGCAGCAAGGAGGAGCTCTGCATGGTAGGGATTAAGAATCATTTCCTGGGTTCCGTTGTTTATGGTGTTTGGCAAGTGATCATATTAGAGCATCTGCTTAGGAAGAACTTGCTGAGCTTTCTTTTCGTTATGTCAGGTCTAAGTACTTGCCCTTCAGAGTTTGTTTCAAGGGCAGTTTCCTAAAGTTAATAAACTCATTGATCACGTGGGTCAGATGTGAACTGCAGTCTCATAGCTTACAAGACACAGACACTCTTCCAACACCAAGATCTTAAGATGTCTGAAGGAGAGGCTGAACATACACGAGAGGTCACTACCTCTCGCGTGAGGGGGGAAGACGATACAGAGACTCCCAGCTACAGGGGCATAGCAAAACTACGTGCAGCTGGTGTGGCCTACCTGTGGAGAGTTCCCACTGCTGCCCCTTCAAATGGCCAGAGTTTGCAGGGGGGCAGGGCACACCAGGATGTAAGGGGGATGGGCCTGGCCTGGCAGTCTGATGAAGCACTGAGTGGGTAGGTCGTGGCCCCTTTCCTCCCAGTCCCTCTGTAGTGTACGAGGAAGATCCTGCATGGCCCCACCTCCGCACTTCAGCATGCCTCGTTACCAGCTTCAGGTAAGCCTTGCTCTCTCCCCCACCCGCCTCCCTCTGCTCCATCAACCCTGGGATCTTCACCTACCCCAGGTACCCTGCCTTGACTTCCCTTGTCCTGGGGTGTGCATCTACTGCACCAGAGTCTATTCCATCTTAGCTCCCTATGCTTGTCCCCTGTTACACTAAATTATGCTGCCTGCAACTAATAGCCACACTCTTCCTCCCTACTCTGTGCTTGTGCACCTGTCTAATGGGGAAACAGATGGTATAGAGCTAGTAGCCTTTGAGGACTCCACTCAGGCAGCTTTCCAGTGCCCAGCCAGCAAGACTAAGGCTAATGTCTGAAAGGTCTAGCAAGTATATATAAGAAATGGAAATAACCAGTTGCACCGGTTCAAGGTCTATTCTTGATCTGTCGTCCCCACCCCCCAAGCAGACAAACAGTGTCTACAAGATGACCAGCCATCCTCGTGGAATTTGCCTGATCCTGAATAATCATAACTTTGCAAGAGCAAGAGCAGAGGTGCCTAAACTCAAGAAGATAAACGACCGAAATGGAACAGATGCTGATGCAGGTATAACTAGTACTAGGGCGATTCAGATAGTGCTTGCATGGAGGCCTGCTCACTCCTTTAGGGAACCTGTCATAGGACATGAGAGGGACGCTAAAGCAGCTAGTCACTGTTTAAAATATTCTCAACCAGCCAATATCCAGGACCTGTGTCCGCCGCATTTTCCCCCTTACTGCCAATGTGGAAAATTCAGTGAACACAGTTCCTTGCCTGTTACCCTTTCTAATGGTGGTGGATGAGAGCCTTAATTGATCTGATCCCCTTCAAGCTTGCTTTTACCTGGCTTTCAAAGATCAGTGGTAAATATTTCTTGCTTGTCCAGACTAAACATTTGAAATAATGGCCTAGGACTCAGCAGCTTTTACTCCTCCAAGCTATGCTGCCTTTTATAGTTAATTAAATGAAGAGCACTCTAATTCCACTCTCCAGTTAAATAACACAACTCTTAAGGTGCAGCCAAACTCAATTTTACACAGGTTAGTATTTAATATAATGGCCAGTGTCAAATTCTGCTTGTGATGCAAGTCAGGCCTGTTTCCTCCTTTGTGGTTTATATAACACTGCTACTAGCAAGGAATGCATATTGAAAAAGATAATCTCATTTTTGTGATTACAAGACAGAACTATTATTTAATCCATATGGCGTTATGGCAACACTCCTATCCTGGATTGAGAATCCAGTTATTAAATGTACATAGACCGATGTTCCTCCATTGAAGAGTTTACAGGGTATGTCTCAAGCCTGTGAAGCTGTTCTCCACAAGCAGACTTGGGCTGTTTTTACACAACCATTAATCAGAGTTAAGCAACTCAGTGCAGATTAAGTTGGTTGTGTGAACACTTTAGTCTGAATTAATGACCCTGGATTCAAAATTTAAACCAGGTTCTGGAAACCTAATTTTCAAGGATTTATTTAAATGTGGATTAGTGATTGTGTGAACAGTTAATCTGGACTGAGTGGCAGGTGCCATAGAGTGCTGCAGATAGACATGTCTCCCCTCTAGCCATCTATATCAGTATGGTATCCTGTAGTTTTCCAAGCAGTCTCTGCTTGGCACACCAAATCCACCACCCAAGGTGAAGAGCCCTCCATTTTTCAAGGTGACTGCTGTATCTGTTGCTGTCACTGTACTCCCAGAAACCAGAGTGGAAGAGGATGCTGAAATCTGGTTGTGCTGTACCATGGGATTTTGCAGTCTTCCTTGTGACTCCTAATCTGAATTAACCTGTTCACACTACAAATCAGGATTAATTCTTATTCCTGAATAAAAATGATCGTGTAAACAGGCCACATTCACACCTGACGGCAGTGCTCCCGCAAGCCAAAGACATGGCAGGGGAAAGGAGGCAGAAACCGGAAGTATTGCCGGAGCAAACGGGGTTCTGCTGCAACATTACTCACAAATGATGGCTCAAAATCCAGCCCTGTCAATCGTGAGTAAAGTCACGGCAGAACCCCATTCACATCAGTGGTACTTGTGGCTTCCGCCTCCATTCCTCCTCCGTGTCTTTGGCTCATGGGAGCACTGTTGCCGCACCGCCATCAGGTGTGAATGTGGCCTTATTCCTGAATAATAACCCTGAATTAACGGATCTGGATTACAAACTAATTCGGATTAACAGTGATCATGTAAAAACAGCTTTGTTCTGTAGCCATGTCCAGCCTAACTAAAGTCAGTGGGACTCTGTGTCAGCACAGAAATCCACAGCAGCAAAGATTTGGGAATTTTTGGATGGATACAGATCTCTAGAAAGCTGTTAGCTAATGTTGGGGACAGCCTATATCTCTAGCCTGATGCAGTGCTTGTGTGAGAGAGCTGAGGGATGAATAGTTGTAACTTAACTTTTTCTGTGCTGAATGGGCAAAGTTCGGAGGAAAGATCTGTTTGAATTTTAACACCAATGTTGCAAGCGTGCAGGCATTTATTTTGAACTGAGTGTGACTTTGTCATGATATTGGAAGGAAAGTCACAGAAGACTATACTTTGTGAAACTTTCAGATGACAAGAGGGGAAGAGCATTCCAGGCTTAGTTACAAATGACTTATGTGCAATTCATTTCAAAGATACTTTATTGGCATGAGGAGTGATACATATATTGCCAAAGTACAGGTGAAATGGGTCCCTACAGCATCTGTCATGGGTTGCGACGGGGTGGGGGAAACATCTCCCATCCAGAAAGTCTCTTGATAGGGACCCCCAAACTCATGCTATCATTGGTTGTCACTGTCTATTCCGAATCCAGTGGGAGGTTGCTGGTACGTAGTGTCATGTCGACTCTGCTCTCTCTCTCATCCTCACTTTCTCCCAGAGATTCTCTTAATCACCTTTAGGTGTAAAGTCTTGTACAGTCCCTGAGAACCAGGCACAAATTACCAGGTAATTTAAGGAAGTAGCTTTCTCTCACTTCCTCACATTTGGCACATTGGAAGAGGAAGTGACTCTCTGTTTCAATCTCTTCTTAGTCACACTGGTTTACAGTCTCTCCTTTCTGTACTTAGAATGTGATTTGCACTTGCATAAGAACGTAAGAAGTGCCATACTGGGTCAGACCACTATAGAGCCCAGTACCTGTCTCTGATGGTGGCCAATCCCTTGGAAGAAGTACCCAGCAGGTCACAATGGGGCAATCCATTCGCTGTTGTTCCCTCCCAGCTCCCAATAGTAAGAGGCTAATAGCTGCTAATGGAGCTATCCTTCAGAAACTTGTCCAACCCTTTCTTAAACCCAGCTATACTACTGGCCTTGACCACATCTCCTGGCAACAAGTTGCACAACTTAATTGTGCAATGAGAGAAAAAATACTTTTTATTGGTTTTAAATCTGCTACCTGTTAGACCCCTTTTAGATGTTATATATAGCTATACATTTATTTATGGCCATAGATCCAAAAGTGTTTTTAGACGTGCACATGGCGCCATGCTGTAAAATCACGTGCCATGTAAAAAATCCTACGGGCGGGGTTTAGATAGGACATCACAAGCACGATTAGCCGCTCGTGCATTCTTTAGCGCCACAGATTATTAGCCCTCGATATTTAGTCTGTGGTTCTAAAGAATGCGCAAGCAGCTAATCATGCACGTGACGTCACGTCTAAACCCTGCCCACGTGATTTTATGATGCTGCACACACGTCTAAAAGCAACGTTAGTTTCATGGAATGCCCCCTAGTCCTAGTACTATTTGGGAGGGTAAGTAATTGTTCCTATTAATGTGCTCCACACCACTTATGGTTTTATAAACTTTTAGCATCTCTTCTCCAAGATGAAGAGCCCCAACCTATCCAGCCTCTCTTCATAGGGGAGCCATTCCATACCCATTATTTTTGTTGCCCTTCTCTGTGCCTTTTCTATTTCTACTATATTTTTTTTGAGATGGGGCAACTAGAACTGCACACAATATTCAAGGTGTGGTTGCACCATAGATTTAATGCCACTATATAGTGGCATTATATTTTCAGTTTTATTCTCTATCCCTTTATGAATAATTCCTAACCTTCTGTTTACCTTTTTGACGGACACCGCACACTAAGCCGAGGATTTCAGTGTATGGTCCACAGTGACTCCAAGGTGTGGAGTTTTCCTGAGTGGTAACTTCTAATTTAGAACCCAGCATTGTGTACATAAAGTTTGGATTGTTTTTCCTTATGTGCATCACTTTGCACTTATCCACATTAAATTTCATCTGCTATCTAGATGCCCAGTCACACAGTCATGCAAGATCCCCCTGCAATTCTTCAGTCTGCTCATGCTTGAACTACCTTGAATAACTTGGTTTTGTCTGCAAATTTTATCACCTCGCTCCTTTTTCCAGATGATTAATAAATACATTAAACAACACTGGTCCTGATACAGATCCCTGGGGTACTTTTATTATTATTATTATTAACAAACATTTATATAGCGCAAGTAGTGTACCTGGCACTTTACAAAGTAATAAAATAGACACGGTCCCTGCCCCTAGGGCTTACAATCTGAGAGACAGGAGCTGGGGGAGAGACATAGGAAGGGGAACAGAGGGAGAGACAAGGGGTCTAACATTCATGAAGATGCGAGGTCTCAAGTGCACGTACTTGGCTTGGTTACGATGAGACTTCACTATTTACTTCTCTCCATTGTGAAAACTGACCATTTAGCCCAACTCTTCGCTTCCTATCCTTTAGCCAAATTACTAATCCACAACAGGACACCGATTCCTATCCCATGACTTTTTAATTTCCTGAAGTCTCTCTCATGAGGGACCTTATCCAACGCTTTCTGAAAGTCCAGATACACTATATTAGATGGCTCCCCCTTATCCACATGCTTGTTCACACCCTTAAAAAATTCCAATAGATTAGTGAGGCACAACTTCCCTTTGCTAAATCCATGTTGACTTTTCCCCGTTAAGCCATGCATGGATGGGCCAGATGATGCCACCAAAGTTTCAGCAGCAGTTTTATTGTGCAGGTTGTATTGTTTAGTGGTTTCCATACTGGGTTAAAAAACCCAAACCTTTCTGTTATTATTTGTGTCTGGTTCTGAACAGTTTGTAACCCCCTTGAGGCAGGAACCTGTCTCCTATCAACATATAATGGACAAGAGGAGGGGTAGCAAAAGGGAGAGGCACACAGGGAGAGAGGGATGCATTCATCAGAAGGCTCTGAGGAGTAGAGTTTGTCTTTCCTCTCTCAAAGGTGAAGGGCCTTAATTACCAGCTTCAAAGATTTGGTCACTATATTTTGAGGGGAATTGTGTGTCTGGGTCTGAAGAGGCCTCAGTGACCATCTCTTCTCTCTCTCCCTCTTCTGGGGAAGAATAACTTTCTCCCTGTTTAGAGGCCTGCTGGCCATCTGAACCCCGGGTCTCAGAAGCCTTCTCTTCCCCTTCACTAGCTTGTCTAAGGATTTTTCTTTCCCTGTGGGTTAGGGGATTTGGAGGCTGTGGCTTGAGCTGAATCCGTGCCTTCCTCCTCCTCTGAGGAGTGGGCTGTGCCTGACCTCCTCTGAGGCTGCCCCAGCTGAGTAGGGGGAGTCCAGGGGCCTGGCCATGTTGCAGGGCTTTTTTTTTTTTTTTTTTTTAAAGAAGCTTCCTTTTGTCCACTAGGCGAGACTGTCTCTTGTATGGGCTCCCCTTCCCTGATGGTATTGTCGGGGTTCTTTTAAGTTCCCTGAGGATTTCCTGTAGAGCTTTCGGGCTCTCATAAGGGGGTCAGCTGCTGGGGTCTCGGCATGTGGGGGACATACTGTGACCTCTGTGGTCTTGGCTGCTGCTTCCTAGCCGCGTCTCCTCATCGTGGTCCTTGCTAAGAGCAAGAAAAAGCCCTTGGGCTGAAGGTCCCGCCCTACTGCCATTAGCACTGGCTCAGCCAACGCCCTGCTGTGGCTGCTGGATGTGCTTTGCTGGAGGCTGGCTGGAACAAAGGCTGATCAGGCCTGCCGGCTTTGGTTTCAGTTTTCCCGCTGCTGCTTGCATGCAGCCTGTAGAGCGGGGAGTGAGCCATTGCTTCTTCTGAGGCGGTTGATGGACTACCGGGAAAAAACCTCGGTGGGCCTGTAGCTAGAGACCCCCTCGATTCTTGCTGAGCGTGCTCTTCCGGGCTCCCAGGCCAGCTGGAGGAGGAGCACCAGGCCTGAAAATCCTCCTTTCCCTTCCTAGGTGGAAGGGGGTGAATGGGGAGAGAATCCTCTCTCCCCAGCACCAAGATGGAGTTTGGGGACTTCAGTTCCCTGAAAAAATCTATTTGCTGCCTGAAATATCTCCATCCTAGACGGAGGCTGAGTAGCCTGCATCCTATCAGTGTGGAGGCAGACAAACAACTGGAGACTACAGGCTAGATCCCCTCTGAGCATGCTCCAGTAAAATCAGGAAGTCTGCCTCCTAGTGGTAGTGGCGGGGATCTAGCCCTCTGTTCAGACTGGCCATTCAGTAGAGATCTTCCGGGAGCAAGGGTTTGTATCATGTGGCTTTCTATATTTTGAATGGGAGTTTCCTTACCTTTTTATGATGGTTAATAAAAAGCAAAATGACCCAACTGCCTTGTGCCATAAAATCCTCAATCCATCAATATTTACCTTTGTTCTTCCTTAGTAGGTGGTGGTCTTTTCCAAAACGTTTTTAGGTGGAGGGGGCAGGAATTCATTCCTGTTTTACTGTTTGAATGGTTGGAGATTATTTTGTAGGATTTCTAAACAGCTTAATGGAAGTCCTTTGTTGCAACCATATGAATGCCAGAGGAGGAGGAGGGCTCTTGAGGAATCTATTAATTTTGATTTTTGATCAACTGTGATTTTCAGTGATGGTGTATTTTTCTCTAGAATCTTTTTTCTGAATGTATTTTTAGGCAGCTTGCATAGGTTTTATTATGGTATGTTTAAGTACAGCAGGGGCAGGGAACCTCGGGATATATGCAGTATCCAGATGAGGCAGACACCCGTGTGTCATGTTTTTCACAGGTAAAACATTATCTTTGTAGAATTCAGTTGTCATGAAAAACATGATGGATTTCCAAAAATGATTTGCAGAAAACCTATTATGTAATTATGAGATCCTACTCATCTTTGGGCTTCTGTCAAATATGGTTGAAGTTAGTCTGTGGGACCAAACATTATTGGGGGACATGGAACCAGGAATTGCATAAGCCGCCTTGCTATAGGATACCAGACTAGTTACATGGGTGATGGTCACATAATTTATCTGATCTTGGGGACTGGGAACCCTTAGGGCAAGTCATGATTCATTTTATTTATATCTTGAGCAGTTAGTTACTGACTATAAATATAAGCTAGCATATTTTGTGACTCTTATTAAAAACTACTTACTTCTCCTTCTGCTTCCTTCCAGAGTTTCTTCAAAAGGTTTTCACAGAACTGCATTTTGAGATAAAACTGTACAGAGACCTCACAGCAGGGCGAATCTGTGAGAGAGTGCGCTTCTACCGGGACATAGACCATCGAGACAGGGATTGCTTTGTTTGCTGCATTCTCTCCCATGGGGACAAAGGAATCCTCTTTGGTACTGATGGGCAAGAAGCTTCGATTCGGGAACTAACCACCTTATTCACTGGTCGGAACTGCCCCTCACTTGCTGGCAAACCAAAACTCTTCTTCATTCAGGCCTGCCAGGGTGACGTGGTCCAGAAAGGAGTATCACTAGACACAGATTCTTGCGAGCTGGAGTCTTCTCTAGAGGCAGATGCTGGAGTGCAGCGGGAATGCATTCCAGATGAGGCAGACTTCCTGCTTGGAATGGCCACTGTGACCAATTACGTTTCTTACAGAAGCCGAACCAGTGGGTCCTGGTACATACAATCACTGTGCCAACACCTGGAGAAAAGCTGTCCTCGGTAATTTTTATTATAACACAGTCTCCGTCATAATGGTTAGTTAGTTAGGCCTTCCTATCTCTTTTCCCCCCTTTCTTACCAGTGAAGCAGAATGGTTCCATAGGTAAGGTAGATTACGGTTTTCCCTTCCTCTGCCCTAAATGAAGTCTAGACTTAGTGTGTGGTGGCCCTCACAGAGTTTGCAGTGCAACAGAATCTGGGTAAGGACATTGGCTTGACTGTGTTCTCACTCTACATGAAATAAGTGTTGTATTCAAATAAACATTTTTCAAAGCCATTTCTCAGATTGCTATCCTAGGAATATACTCCTTCCCTAAGCAATCAGAAATCTGATTCAAATGATTGAATCTAGTAGTCTAATTACTACTATTGTTATGTTTAGGGTTGACCTTCAAGTAACTAAGGCTGATTGATTGCCCATGGTAAGGAAGGGGCGGGGTAAACACAAGTTTTAAGTCACATTAGTCTGGGTCACGTGCCCCCAATTGTGGGTTTTAGCATTCTTTTCTCCTTCCCCTGTTAAATCCAATTACGCAAGATAGGGCTAGATTTTGAGCCCTGTTTTGCATTATTGAATTGAACAGGGGAAGGGGGAAATAACGTTAAAACCCCCATGGCCACTATCGGAGGTTTCATGTGGCTGGACGTTACTCCCACTCCCCGCCCCCTTTCTTAACGTGGGCAAGCAGCCTAATATATTACACATGTATTAAAAGCCATATCTTGAACTGTCTGGTTGTACTGTATAAAACAGTTGGATCCATTATAATAATACAATGAATTATTATTATGATTATGATATAGCACCCCTTGCCATGGCACTTGGACTGCTTCACATAGAACTCATGAGCACAACTTTTAATCCTCACAACAACCCTGTGAGGTAGGTTAGGCTGAGAGAATAATGTGACTGGCCCAAGGTCACCCAGTGAGTTTCTGGCTAAGGCAAGACTTGAACTGGGGCCTCCTCCTATCTTCCAGTCCAGGTACTGTACATACACTTAGCCACTACACCATGCTGGCTGTGTGTGTATGCCCATTATGCATAGCCAGGACCACTGGGTTTGATCAGGATACAGGAGAATGTCATAGCAGCCTTTAAACTATATGAATGTAGTTCTGAAAGTCCAGTGAACTGCCCTGCCTCTTTGGGTTGGTAATGCTCAGGCTGTCTGTATTTTGCAGAGGAGAAGATATTCTAACCATCCTGACTGCAGTGAACCATGAGGTGAGCAAGAAGACAGAGAGGCTGAATAAAGGGAAGCAGATGCCACAGCCCAGTTTCACACTCAGGAAAAAGCTTGTCTTCCCCATTGACTGAACAGGGAGGTGCCAATTCACTTTTGAAATCTACTGCTAGAAACTCCAGGGTGGATTTTACTGCTTTTACAACTTGAAACTGGAACAGCCTTCTGTAGGGTTGGTGGATTTTTTTTAAATTAAAAAGCATACTCTGTACCTGGACACTAATTCAAAACTGACTTCACCTTCAGAACCAAAATGTCAGTGTCCTCTTCCATGTCCTCCATATACTGTAGAAAGGGCATGGAGTAGCACAGGGTACAGAATCATTTAGTAGGATTTTGCACATGTACCGGCAGCACACAATTTCCTTCCAGCTGGGGGCAGAGCACTATCCACTGACAGCAACTGCAATCTCTTTCTAGGCAGCCTGCTGCAGATCAGCTGCCATGACTTACTAGGATGCAGGTGCTGCCTGCTGCGATTAGTACACAGTGGGGGGCGGGGGGGAGCAATGGGGAAAATGCAGTGATCACAAGTCGCTGCTCAAGGTACACGTGATGATCTAGAACAATCTTGTACATAGCCTGAGAGCTGGACATATAGACTGAGGTTTGGGAGGAAGGAGACAAGGATGCTGCCCACTTACCTTTTACACAGGTATTTTGTACTTGGCTTTCACAATAAAAACATTTAGTCTTATCACTTGAAGCTGGAATATTGTAATGATTATTCTGAGGCTAATTGCAGTGTCAGTAATTGCTGCAATCTGATGAGTATTGGTGAATGACCCATCTTTTCAGCTTCACAGTAGCATGCTGCAATTATGGTTAACACAAAGTTGTTTGCTTAATATTGTCTTTCATATTTACTGAAGTTACGACATCCTACCAATCCCACTTAAGATCTGAAACTTATAGCACACACCTGAAAATGTAACAGTAGCACACACTTCTGTTGTCCATGTTTCAAAACATCCTCAGCTTCTAACAGACTAGTAACCAAGTCAAGTGTGAAAGTAAAAACTAATAAGGTGCCTTCTGAGCCCTCACCTTGCCCATATCCAAGGCTCTTTTTTGGTTAAAAACTTCACATTCAGAAAAATCCTTCCATAGTTATTTATTTAATTCATTTTTATCCTGCCCCATACTGCCTCCGGCAGCTCGAGGCGACTCACATAAAAAATAAATACAATAAAAACACAACAAAATATATAAATAAGTCAACAAAAAGGGAAGGTTGGAGACAGGCCCATAGCTCGCTGGGGAATCAACAGTCAAAGATGAATTCTTGAGAAAAGTGGCCGAACCAATGTCTCCCTATGTGAGTTTGGCAACCTACCATCCCCATTGATAACCTCGGTGAGCAACAGCTCCATTTCCTCCCTGTTGACCTTAACCAGCCAGGACAGATAGGGGTCTAGTTCACATCGTGGCCCTTACAGACCCAAGCACATCCCCCACCTCAGCAAGCATCACCAATTTAAACTGATTCCACAAACATTGACCAGACAGGGCATTCCTAGCCTCTGGCTCCGATACCATCCCCGAAAGGGCAGAGTCGAAGTCGTGTTCAATGCAAGCGGTTTTATCCGTGAAATACACTATAAACATGTCACAGCAAGCTCTGGATGACTCCAGGTCCAGGCAAAGACAGACTGGACTGATCAAACCCCTCACCACCCGGAAAAGCTCTGCTGGACACGATTTTGCAGATGCTATGATGGAACAAAGAAACATTTCTTTGCTTCCCGCAGAGCCACAGCATAGCGCTTCAACTACAGCCTATGCTGCAATTGGTCATCTTCAGTGTGAATACGATGCCACCACCGGTCCAACCACAACCCCTTGCGCTTCAGATGCCGGTGAGCATCTGTGAACCACAGAGCTCTCTGGTGTCGAAACACTGGGAGCGGATGCCCGGGAGCCACCCAATCAATGGTTCCTGCTAGCCAATCATTCCAAAGGCTACGAGGGTATCGATGGAGTGGTCACTGAGGTCTAAGGGTACTTCCCCTAGAGCCATCTGGAATCCAGAGGGTTCCATCAGCCTCTGAGGGTGGACCATCCTAATCGGTCCCTCACCCTTTGGTCAGACAGGCGCGCTGGAAGACGAGCCCACAGGAAGTAGTGATCCAACCATGACAAGGATGAACTAACAACATCCTCAACGTTCAGATTTCAAGGACGGTGTAGAACAAGTCCAGAGTATACCCCCCTCATGCGTCGGGCCAACCACCAACTGGGACAGGCCCATGGTTGCCATGGCGGTCATGAACTCCAACTCTGCTCCATGCTACCTGGCCTCGGCGTGAATATTTAAGTCCCCCAAAACAATAAGCCTTGGAGACAGCAAGACCAACCCTGAGACCAGGGCAGCTAGAGCGGACAGAGATCCTGCCGGGCAGTGGGGTGCACAATATACCAGCAGAATCCTAAATCTGTCCTGGGCCAAATCAACCATGAGATGGAGGCCCTCTATCCCAGTCTCGGTCTGCATCGAAAACCTCCTAACATGAAAACTCTCCCAAAAAACAATGGCTAGATTGGAGGCCCCAGAGACCTCAGCCTCCTGACTACCTGAGCCAGGGGGAGGTGAAAGAGGAACTGATGCCACCCACCAGCCCCCTCCACTCATGATGGCAGCGCCTCCCCCGAGGACCATAGTTGCCATGCCCCATGATGACCTCAATCACAATGGCCCACCCAACACAGCCCAACCCAACACCCCCCCTCACCGGGGGGCACAACCCCCCCCAGCCCTCTGGGTCCATCCCTGCTGCTCTCACCAGTCATGGCCCCGATCTCACCCACTCCACAAACAGAAACCACCCCAATACTAAACCCCATCCCCCCCTTTCTAAAACCCTCCCTAAACGATTAACCCCCCTCCAAACACACCACCAGACTGCCCCACTACAACACAACCTGCCCAATTCCCCCCGGCCACCACCTGAGGGCCACGCCGGCATGGACCTTAGTTGCGGGGCCTGTGGCGCTGCCAGGCAGCACACCACTTAAAGCCCTCCTTCTCCGGCCGGGAACACCGGGGGAGGAGGGGGGAGGGATTCCCCCACCCTCGTCCTTTCACATTGGGGGGCAGATGGTAGAGTTCAGGGCTTGGGGTCCTGGCACAGCAGCCAGGCAGCACCTGCAATGAGGGAGGGGGCAAGGCTCCCAGTCCCTCCCCGTAGCCAACAATGACAGTTGTGCGGCATGACCAGGCACCGCACCGCTTAAAGTCCTCCTTCTCTGGCCAGAAACGGGGAAGGGGGGGAAGGGGAGAAGGCACACAATCATCAGAATCACTTGGGTTTCCAAAGCTTCAACATGATTGGAGTGCAACTAATTTCATTTTAAGGTCAACAAGGCAAGATGAGCTTGTCCATACAATCTCACCCAATTTGAGCCAAGTTTCAGCAAGTAGGAGACTTCTAGGAGAAGAGCATCGACATTGCCAGTGACAAATAATTGCTGCAACATGATGAGTATTGGTACATAAGTGTCATGGGAAGGCTCTGGAATTGTAGACTTGTAGATCAGATACAGGATCTCAAGGAGAAACAAATGCATTT
Source organism: Sphenodon punctatus (assembly GCA_003113815.1). Classification (NCBI taxonomy): domain Eukaryota; kingdom Metazoa; phylum Chordata; class Lepidosauria; order Sphenodontia; family Sphenodontidae; genus Sphenodon; species Sphenodon punctatus. Next base: position 3,930,104 of record QEPC01014514.1, read on the forward strand.
GAATTTGCTTTAATCAAGCTTGCAATTTTTGAAAAATAAATCCAGTTTCCCGGTGAAATGATCCCGAGGCTAGTCATTGAGGATACTCCTCCTCTCAGCTCGTTCATTGAACAATTCTTCATTCTTCAAAATCAGTTTACGTCTGTGGGGATAACCGAGGAGGATGTATTATGCCTACTGAAGGGATAGAGTGGCAAGACTCCTAGAGAATCTCATTAATTACTAATACTGTAGAAAAGTTTGCTAATTCGGTTAGTTTAGTTTGAAAATTTTACAGCCTCTAGCAGTGCACTCAACTCCTAAAAAAATATGCTTTCTTCTGAGCATGGGATGTGGGGAGCACTTTTTCCATAGTAATTTAAGTCCTGATCTTCAATCCTTGACCCAAAAGAAATGACATCTTGCATGGTGAATGTGATAACCATTTTCCTCAGGAACCTTAGGACAAGATCACTAAATGTGATAACCGAGGCCACCTGGCTGCCGATGAAAAGCAAATGTTTTCTCCATTAGCAGTTTAACACCATTCTTATCTTATAGCTACCAATAACACAGTGATTGAATGACAGACAATGGGAAAACATGAACCTCTTTCTCCAAAAGATTTTTTTTTACCTTTAGCATTCCATCTATCACAACTAAGATTAGATTTTTTTTCTTTAAAATAATCTCTCTGTTATTTCATTCAACTTGGATAGTGAAACTTGACAGACCTGTTTTACTGTTTCAAAGCAGCTGCTCTTTCCAGAATACCTTAAACTGATCATACGTTCAACAACAGGGCCACTTTTATGATGCTGAGTATTTTGCAGAATTGAAAAATAATCACTGTTTTTAAAAGTGCACTGGTATCTCCATTGCCAGCTTCTCTAACCGTGGGTGAAAACAGACAACGCTAACTCCTGCTAAGCACCCGTTAAGGCAGTTGGCAAAAAATGGCCTTTGCTAGCTGGGAGATTCCTTGGAGACCCCACAGGTGGTACTGGGGAAAGAATGGTTGACTCAAATGACAGCTGTTACCAGAACTTGAGGAAGGAGGAAGAATTTTACAAAAACTAAGGATGTAAAAAATAATTAGTGAGCTGTTAAATTGCCATGCACTTGACAGATATTAGTTAAGACACTGGGCTGGAGAACTCAGGCCTACAAGAAGATGCATCGGTGATGGCATTTCACCTTTCATTGTCCTCTGAGAAGAAGCTAGAGCAAGACAGTGTGTGTCCTGATGAGAAAAACTGTATTTGTTTAACTCAAGGCCTTGTCTACACTAAGATCTGGATTTCCTGAAGCATGTTTAGGTTCAATACACAACTGATTCAGTTGCCTAGCGTAGACAATGCAAATGAGAGGATGTATTGCAGAGTTAGGAGAGCCAAAAATAATCTAGCAACTCACATACCAACTGACTTTTAAAAAATAAATAAATAAATAAATAAATAAATAAAAACTAATTTGCCTACAACTCCTCAACATCACCCTTTAATGCAGTTGGATCCTACCTCAGGATGACATTTTCATCTATCAAAGCAGTGGTATTAATCCGATGTTTCTCTTCAACAGTTGCAATTCTCTGCTGGATACTTTTCTCCATCTCCACTGCCTTGGCTTTCTGCATGGGGAAAAAAAGGGCCCGCACTGACTACTAGAATTGCTTCTCTCCAATACAGGATACAAGTCAGCAGTGTTGCTGGGGAAGACTGCACAATCAATGGTCTCACCCTTTCTTTTCTTTTTTTTGACGTGGCCTTAGAATAGACTTAAGCTGTACTGATGTGCAGTTTCGTTACCTCCTCCCACTGCTTGTGTTAAACCAACAAAATGTGCTTCACTGACAGAAGCAATCCTGGTCCCATGACAGGTGGAAATATGCATGGGAAGTGGCAGTCCCACAGCACCAGGGCCCAGCACAGAGGCTCACTGCAAGATAACAAGAAGCGACTCCAGGGTAGTTAATCACAAAAGGCTGAAATGCTGGCTGGGGAGGGCAGGGAGCACGCCGAATGTGAGGCTGGCCAGCCCTGTTCCCGCACTGCACCCAGCCCTCCCTCCCCGCCATGACGGGCAGCCATGGGGGACCCAACTCAGGCTGTGTTGGCAGCCCGGGAACAGACATGATAGCCCACTCTGGCGGGCTTTAGCCTGGGCTGTGACTTGGAGGTTTCCTGAGGTCAGACTAGCACTGCCATCATGGCCCAGGGCAATCCTGGGCCAACATACGTGCAGGTGGGGTCCAGGCCAAAGTGTGACAAAGAGGCTGCTGTCATGTCTGGGAAGCACTGGTGGGGATTTCAACTTGCTCTTATTGTTGGTTCTGCAGAGTTAGCAGGATTAAAAAAGCAGTAAAAGCTTAGTTACTAGCATCAACAGATCTGACTGGAAAAAGTGGCACCTGCATGTAATCGAACTCCCTGTTCATAGCAGAACTCGTTCATTCAAATGTACAAAAGTAACGAAATTCAGGTTAAGCCTGAAAGCCCTTTGTCTTATCTGGTCCCTTGTGCTTCAGGTGTCTGGAAATCTCAATGGTTTTGTCTGTTTATGTTTAAGTCTTCACATGAGAGAAGCACTATGCTGGGAAGTCCTAGTGTTAAGGTTGGAGCAGCAACGGGATTTCAGTAGCATCTCTGCTATTTAAAATACAGAAGCTTTCTGGGGTGCAAGACACACAGCCTGACAGTGCTACCCTGTGTAGCAGAAAAGCCTGCCAAATACAGTATTCCTGCAAATATGCTCATACGTTTCTATTTGTTCAGTTGAGACCCCACTGTCACTTCTGCCCTTCCTTCTCTATCAGATAGACAAGCCTCTTGTCACCTTTTCATTTTACATGCAAACAGTGTCTTTCCGAGATGGATTGGTTTGATCATAAGAACATAAAAACTTAAGTGGTGCCATACTGAGTCAGACCAATGGTCCATCAAGCCCAGAATCCTGTCCTCCGGCAGTGGCCAATCTCGGTCACATGGGAGAAGAACCAACAGTCACAATGGGCAATCCATTCCCCGTTGTTCACTCCCAGCTCCCGACAGTAAGAAGTTCATCCCATAAGCCACTTAATGGGATTAAGTACCCATTAATACCCATTAATGGACCTAGTCTCTAAGAACGTGTCCAGTCCTTTTTTAAACCCAGCTATATTACTGGCCTTGACAATGTCCTCTGGCAACAAATTCCATAAGTTAATTATGCGTTGAGTGAAAAAGTACTTTTATTTGTTTTAAATCTGCCGGCTGCTAGTTTCATGGAGTTTCCCTAGTTCTAGTACTATTTGAGAGGGTAAGTAACCGTTTCCTATCAGAAGCCCAGACGCCAAGTTGCAAAGAGAGGCCACCGTTGTCTCCCTTTCCTCACTATGAATAAGATCATCACCTCCCAATTTTATTGCCCTCCATCTTAGATGCCTTCTCTACTCCTCCAGGGAGAGTCATTTGCTGCTACTTTGTATTTAAGTACAGTCAATCTGGTAAATTTTGGCTGAGCACAAGCTGGGAACCTGGGCTGCTCAACCTCGCTCAGGGGTCATTTATTAGGAGTAGTGTAAGGGTGAAAGGAAAACAATTGCAGATTGATGGCAGAGACGCTTTAGCAAAAGTCAATTAAAAATTGCTTTTAGACACAGGCTTATGGCAGCAAAAGCAAACCAATCTATAAAAAGGTGTTTTTTTTCTCTTCTTTCTTTTGGAAAACTACTGTCCTACCTCTGACTCAGTAAGTAGCTAACCACAAAGGGTTGACTTTCTGGAACACCCATTACCCAACAGCAGCTGACCATAAGAGACCACACGGTAGTCTTTAGGAACAGCTAAACAGAAAGGAAAATTTTCCTATCAGCAACTCTACCCAAAAAAAGGTGTGTGGGGTGGGGAAGCCCCCAGTAAATAATAAATAAAACCAAAGGAGGAACATTCCTGCTAATAGATAAGGTGTTAAATGTGTGGTCACCTTGCAGAAAAGTTAAGACATACTACAAGCCCCCTTGTTGACTGGAAAAAGGGGGGGCACCCTGTTGACTGGCCACAAAATGACCCAATATGGGAGGAGATTAACATCAACAAATGCAGGCCATGAGCAGTTAAAAAGTATAAAAACGGGGGGGAAATGGACCCTTCTTTGGAACACTCAACCCCCAACATCACCTTGCGAGACAGACGTGAGGGTCTCTGACTCTACCCAAAGAAGAACTGCCATTCTACTGAACGTTGCTGTACTACATCAACGAGGGTGAGATGAAAGAAACTGCTTTGCTAAAGCTTGGGTAGAGACAAACGGGGTGGGAAAGAAACTGCTTTGCTATTTCATGTTTTAAGATTGTGAGCTTATTGTAGAAGAGAGGGAAAATAAAGGAAGTGTTATATGCATAGCAAACTGTCTCTTTGAAATTTGTGCACCTACATCTACAACAAAAGGAGGTATCTTTGCCAAAACCTTTCTGGGGTGACAAGAAAAAGATCCATACCCCCTAGAAAGGCCTTGGGGTAACAGTAGGAGGAGGGGTTACAGCAGATGGGCAGCTCGTGACCTGCACATACATAAGCACATTCCATCTGCAGCTAGAGGCCACCCCCATTTAAATGGGGCTGAGAAAGTTGTACCTTTATAAACATAGCTTCACAATGTTTACATTACAATATGCTCTGATGTCTTCAGTCCATAAAGGCATTTTTACCCTGGATCCCCAGTTCAGAGAATGGGGAGAAGTCTGAGTTCATTACACTTGGAATGGTGATCAGAAGCAGAACATCTCCAACTTTCAAACCCTGTCCGGGGTTAGGTCTCTCCAGCTATTACTGCTCACAAAAGGCAACTGGCTGCCACATTCCTTTAATTAAAGGAGCAAAACCCTGCTGAGGGTAATGGGGACTATTTAGAAGATGGCATTGCAAAGCTGGGTGGAAGAGCACTGTTCTCACTGATCCTCATGAGACAAATGCAACATAGCATGGAATTTCTTTGTCTACATGACAGGTGTCAGTTTGAAAGCAGCAGTGGCAGCCACCTCGTAGCAAAGTTGTTCCCTGTGTAACAACGGCTCAGGAGAGCTAGGGGACTCAGAAAGAGGCTCCAATATCGTTGTACTCTTCCCCTACCTCCTTCCGCAGCTCTACCTCCGTGTTGTGCAGAGTGGAACTGATAGCTTCCAAAATCTCATTAATCTCCTTCAATTCTGCATCCAGGGCCTGCAGTAGATAAAATGTCAATTTGAATGAATTTGGGTCCTCTCTCGGTCCCAATACGATATGCAGTCCCTGTTCATCTCCATCCCTTTCAGACACCTACTAGCTGCCCCACCCCCATACCTCGATCAGAGCATATGAAGAGCACATACTCTGTAGCACCCTAACAGTCTTACAGGACTGGCAGCCCATTGGGTTCGGATGTTAGCGCATATGTAGATAGCACTCTCATTCACACAGCCCAACTTCAGAAAATAGGGCCACTAGACTTCTTGCCTCACAACAGGGCAGGGACCGATAGTCACTGGACAGCTGCGCAGAGTCAGAGTGGTCAGAGCCATCTCTTCCCATTCCTGTTGCTGCCAAGGACTTAGCCAAAGTCACTCAAGAACATACACCATCTCACAGCCTTCAGCATGTTCATTTCCTTCCCAGGTCCGTCCTTCTGGGGTTTGGATCTGGATTTTATAATAAGGATTAATAGAAGGACTTTATTCCTTCTTATACGTCTTAAGTATAAATAGAAACAGCCTAGGGACACGGGAATGATGCTAGCAAGGAAATGAAATACAAACTCTTCATTTTGAAATGTGAAACAATTATTCAAAAAGTGACTTATGGTTCCTTTATTATGTGGGGGAGCAGCTAAAGGGAAAGCTGATCAGTTTTCACTAAATGCCAGCTAAGTCTCCTTAAGCTGGATATTAGGATGCATGGCACACAGACTCTACTATTGCAGCAATATCCCACCGCATCTTTTTAAGCCATACTTGCCTCCTGTTTCTTTTCCAACTCTTCTATTTTTGCTGCGTCTTCCTGGTGCTGTTTAAGCAGCTCCTAAAAATGACACACACAGTCAAGTCTGGGAGGGATTGTGGTTCAGGGGTCCAGAAATCAGACATCTGTCCCTGCCTCAACTATTGAGTTCGTATACAAGACCTTGGGGGAATTATATCTCCATAGAGATTTATTTATTTTTTTAATTTCCCAGTGGAATTAATACTAGTATATAACTTAGCAAAAAGCAGAGCCCACCAACCTATATTATCCTTATATACTTCAGTGGGTATAAAATCTTCCCCAGGAGCTTTCATGTCCCTCTGCTGCAAAATAAAAGATTTAACTTCCTTAACTGTAATGGGGCCATTCTAGCAAATCCAGATCCAGTGGGAGGATGATCGTATCAGTCCTCAGATTTTTGGAGCAGAAGTTATGTCCCCAAGATCTTTATGGCACTGAATTACAGGGATACTCCACTCAAGGAGATCTGGAGGTTTTCCAGAACACTTTGATCCAGAGTGTATTGGGGGTCCCCAAGGGCACCACGTCTTTTTTTATCAGAACTGAAACTGGTATCTTGCCCGTTAAGATGAAGGCACATCTGCACGTGTTTTATTATTGGCTGTGTTTGAAATCCAAGCCTAATGATCAGCTCCCAAAACTTTGTTGGAATAAATAATTGCAACTCAGCATTAGCACCATCTGGAGGAGGAATCTAGATAGGTTATTGGGAATGGTTGGTTTTTCCGCAGAGTTTTTTGATGGCGGGAGTCTGGACAGGCTAAAGACTATAATTAAACTTAGATTGAGATATATATTTGTGCAATCTGATCTGGCTGCGTTACCTCTGCTTAAGACGACCCCTTGGTACAGCAAAATAAAATTTCTGCATCAGTTAGAATATTATTTGACTATTTGGGATAACTTTACTTTGTGTCGAGAGCTCACACTATTAAGATTCCAGCAGATGCCGTCCGCAGTTTTGGAGGGCTGGTATAAGGGGATATCTGCTGACCAAAGATTCCGCCATTGTCAGTTCGGGCAAATAGAAAACTTACCTCACTATTTATTTTCTTGTCTGGCTACACAGGAGAGACAATCTAAATTACTGACCTCCTTTACTAGTGGGAAAATCCCACTGGGACATGGGCTTAAACATTTCTTTCTTGCTGGCAAACCCTTTAGATTATATTATCCAGAAGGCAGCACATTGTGCACATGTGCTAGCTGCAAGTAGACGTATAACACAGAGCAAGCGCCTTAACACTACTTCTCTTGAGGAACTGCATTGCAGAAACCCTGTTTGAGATATTTTGTCCTGGGGCGAGAAGCTTTAATTTCTATCTACTTGATGCATAATTGAAAGATTTTTGGTAATCTGATAATTGATATGATTGGGGCTGTAAGTAGGAAACATGTTATTTGTGTTTGATATTATGTAGCCACCCCCAGGGTTTGGCAGATTAAACTCGTGCTCCATAGGGGAAGAGAATATCAAAACAGGGGCTTTGGGTTTCTAAATTGCACATGGGAGTAGGATGCGGAATTCTTTTCTCCTAGCTGCAGACAATGTGTGGGGGTGGGGGTTCCCAAGGGGCTTGGTGCTTCCCCCCTTTGACCAATGCTGCAGTGTGGGACTCGTTGCCTGGCCCCCAAGACCATCTCACAGCCCTCCTCCCACTCCACAAGGAGGAGGGTGGGGCCAGAAGTCCCTCCCCACCTGGAAGTGTCATCAGCGGGGGAGGTTAAAGCCTTACAGAGACCCGCCATTGGCCGCACACCTAAGGGCCACAAGCCAAAGAGCGCGGCCCTTATAGAGGCCCTTAAGGAGACCTGGGGATCCTGAACTGGTTATGCTGTTGGTTTTATTGTGTCTGGGCTGTGTGTTAGTTTTTAGATGTGTGTGTGGGAAGGGTAGCCTCCTTTTAATTCAGTATCTCCTCTGGATAGTAGAGATCTGTCTTAGGGAGAATTTTATTAGACATTTTAACATATTAGGGGTGGGAGGTATATTATTTGTGTTTTAAAGGGATTTGGGCGGAATGGGGGGGGGGGGGGGGGGGGGAAGGGTGGAAGCAGACTCTGCCACCCAGTGAGATGGGGAATATTGCCTGAGGGATAGGGTGGGAGGACTCCCTGTGAGAGAGGGAGTCCCGGGGAGGGCAGGGGGAATCGAGGAGGTTGGGGGTGGGATCTCCCTCGCAGTCCAGACGGAATGGCCAGGGAACGGGGACTGGGGGGGGCGACCGGGGTGTGTGTGGGCAGGCGTGGCTACTGGGGTCATGACAGGCCAGGGGAGATATTTAGGGATGGGCGAACAGATCGCGGTTCGGGTTCGGCTCGGCTGCGTTCGGTTCATCCGTTCGGTTCAGCAGTTCGGTTAGTTCGCC
>QEPC01014514.1:3945955-3994499 GCA_003113815.1 Sphenodon punctatus
AGGAGGGGCCCCCTCCTCCACACCCATCCCCCCCTGGGGGTGGGGAGGTCAGGTACAGGGCGGGGGAGGGAAGGATCAGTCAGCTTACCTGGCGGTGGATGGGGGGAGCCGAGCGACATATGGCAGGCAGCGGGAGCAGCAGCACTGGGAATTTGCGCACGGAGTGACTCTCTCAGGGGACTGAGGCAGGGAGGAAGCGCACATGCGTGCTGCTCCCCCTTCCTCAGTCCCCCGAGCCAAGCTATCTCACCAGGGCTGTCAGCGCGACTGCCCTGGTGAGATCTTCCATTGCGCCCATTGAGCGCAATGGAAGGCTGTAGCCCCTCCCTCCACAGCACATCCCATACGTGCTGTGGACAGAGGAGTTCAGCCGCCCAAATCGAGTTTTCCATAGGAAAACGCTTTGGGCGGCTGAGCAGCTGAACCTTTTTGTCCCTTCGGGGACCCACTCCCTCTCCCAGCGAAGTGGGTGGGTCCCCAAAGGGAGAACGAGTTCAGTGATAGCTACAGCAGCCTCTGCAGCAGCTCAGAGGCTGCTGTAGCTGTCATAAGCGGTGGCGCATTTTTTTTTTTAAAACTGTTAAAGCCGCGGCGATGGCCCCCGCAGGGCTTTGGGGGGCACCGCCCATAATGCCCTGCAGGGGGAGCCGCGGCTGATTAACAGCCTCAATGAGCAGGTAGATGGAGCACTTGAAACAGATGGTGAGTAGCCCATGTAGCTACAAGGGCAGATCCAAGCACGCTGACAAGGGCAAGCAGTCGACCAGCATTGTCGGACAATAAAATGCCGCCACAGTACAGCATATCAGACTCAGACTGCTTTCACACATGACAAAAACAGGGTATTATAATTGCTTGAGATAATACTGGGTATTATAATTGTTGGAGTTTTGTAATGTGTGAATGCACTATTCCCCTTTTATGATGTGAGATCTTGGGTCATTGTAAGAGTTACCAAATGTGGCTTTTACAATGACCCGAGATCTTGCAGCATAAAAGGGGAATAGTGCATTCACACATTACAAAACTCCAGCAATTATAATACCCAGTATTATAATAGCCCATTTTGTCAGGTGTGAAAGCAACCTCAGAGGGAGAGCATAGAGACTTGATACCCAACACAGAGTTATTTCGGATCCTGAAGCACAGGGACTTTCAGGCCAAGTGAGATAAGACAGCAGGACACAGCAACAGGCTCAAGAGGTTGTGGCATGGTTTGGCAGCACTAGATTTGCCAGTTGAAACTGAATCGTCACCGGAGGAGGGTGAAGTCTCTGAGGGCAAGCAGTCCTCAGAGGAGAAGCAACAGGAGAAACTCTTTGACCACACTCTCCTAACCAAAATGATCATCCCATTGGATATGGATTCAAAGTTTCATCTATGCGAGGACTCCACTGCCCTGTCCACCTGGTTCCTGGGGTATGGATTGCCCCTTGGTGGGGCTATGGACTCCTGTGCCAAGGCTGCAGCTGCAGGATCGACAGAGAAAAATGTGAAGAGTGAGGCTTTGTCAGGGCCGAATGGGTAGATGCTATTGGACCATTTACGGCCCTTCGATCTCTTGGCTGGTTGTTCCCAGGTTGACTTTAATGATGGCCTCGAATGTGATTGGCAGAGGGAAGTATATGCTTCCTGCTTCTTTTGTTTGAGTAGGTATTTGTGCCTATCACTCCACTTCTCTGCTTATTTCTTTTTTTCAGCTGGGAGGCAGGAGGTCGAGGTCTAGGACCAAGGCAGGGGCAAGAAGTCTGGGCACAAATCCATCCAGTGATGCCCGGGATGCCTCCCCTGAGAACACCCCTCTGCTCGGGTGGATGCTACCGTGCTTGAACCAGGTATGGGCCTGCTCTGTGATGGACAACTGGATGCGGAACATTGCCTATGGGTACAAGATGAAATGACAAGCTGGCCTTGGGGCAGATTCGTGACCTCACCCACAGCAAGGAGCAAGGACAAGCAGCGGATGATGACAGAGGTGGTAGAACAATTGCACAGGCTAGGGGTGATCAAGCAGGTGCCTGCAGAACAGAGTCTGCATGCTATTCTGTTCCTGATCCCCAAGAAGAATGGGGTGGCCAGGGCAGTATTGGACGTGAAGTACCTAAACAAGTTTACAAGGTACAGGAGATTCAGGACAGAGACCCTAACGTCTATTCTGCTGACACTAAGGAGGGGTGACTGGCTAGCCTCAGTTGAACCTGAAGGATGCCTATCTCCACATCCCCATTACACCACAATGCCAGAGTCTGCTCAGTTTCTGCTACAATGGAGAGCACTGGCAGTATTCGTTCTTGCCCTTTGGCTTGGCCACAGCCCCACAGACCTTCACCAAGGTTCTAGCCCCTCTAGGAGCACACCTTCATCAGAGAGGCATCCACACATCTTTACAATCAACAACGTATTTCTGTAATCCAGTTCAAAGAGCAGAGCAATCTAGGACCTACAGATCACCACCACCGTCCTGCAATATCACTGCTTCAGAATAATCTCGTCAAAGAGCCAACTAACACTCAGCACCAGGCTGCTATACCCTGGAGTCATAATCGACACCGTGCAGGGCACATGCTGGATGTCGGACACACCCTCAGGATTTTCATCAGACATATGCATACAGGGAGCATATCATCCAGGCTCTTTGTACCATACTGAAGCACAGCATTAAGCTCATCCATTGCCCGCTGGATATGGAACAGTATCACAGAGGCCTACGGGGTAAAGGACACACTGTTGAGAGAGAAAATCTGGGCCTACTCCTTCTGATCATTGGTCACGGCATAGGTCATCGTTCCCAAGTCCTCGTGTGAAGAAATATGCAGGGCGGCCACCTGGTCCTCACTGCACACATTTACCAGACACTAGAAAATACAAACACTGGCTTCAGTGGATGTGGCTTTTGGCCGCAGGATCCTCCAACCCATAGAGGCGGACTTATAGCCAGGCCTGGTTTTGCTTTCTCCCACCCTTCTGGCACTGCTTTGGTACATCCCAGAGAGGAGTGCTGAGCAGGAAGCTGCAAGGAGAAAAGAAAATTGGGACATTTAACCTGTGAATTTTCTTTCTACTAGGCTCCCTGCTCGACACTCTGGCCTACCCTAGGGTCTGCTGACAGGACACTGGCCTACCCTAGGGTCTGCTGACAGGACCAGAAATGAACTGGGTCTGTCTCTCTTTTTCTTTCATTTTGTACAATATGGCTTGGGAAGAAGTCAAACTGGAGAGAGAAGGGAGTGTTACTTGCCTGGCCCACCCACAAGTTTGAATTTGATGTCTGCCTTCCAATTGGCTGAAACAGAACACTCCTCAGAGGTGACTGCTGAGCAGGGAGCCCAGTAGAAAAAACATTCACCAGTAAGTGCCGCCTAATGTTCTTATTTGCTGCATTTATCGATCTTAAGGGAGCTTTTGAGTCTGCTAAGTGGCAGTGCCTTTGGGAAAAATTTAGGCTAGCCAGTATTGATTCAAGATGACTAATATTGAAGTCTCTCCATGCCTGTACAGTTACTAGAGTTAGGATTGGTTGGAAAGGGGAACTTTTCGATCTCATTTCTATGAATAAAGGTGTTCAACAGGGTTGCCTGATGACTCATTTTCTTTTTAATCTTTTTATTAATTATATTGTAGCTACATTGTCAGGGGAACATTATTTCCCTCCAAAATTATAGCTCAGCCCATTACTATACTTTGGTATGCTGATGATATATTTTTATTTTCCCAAACATGTATTGAACTGAAACGCCTGTTAACAGATATTAGTTTGTTTTGTGCTCGGGAGTCGATTTCTATAAACTACCAGAAAAATAAAATTGTAGTTTTTGAATAAAAATTTGAATCAAGTCAATTGAGTTGTAGATGGTCATGTAATTTAGCAAGTAAAATATTTTAGGTATTTGGTTTATGCATAATGGCAGCTAGGATACACCACCTACAAGAAGTTAAAAGATGGCTGGGGCAGGGAGGTGCCTACAGGGGCTGTTGCCCCTTTAAGAGAGCCAGGGTGCCAGCTGGGACTGGAGTGGCTTGGTGTGCAAGACTGCAACAGTGGAAGAAGCTTGGCGAGGATAGCCCTGAACCAAGGAGAAATCCCAGTGGGGAGTGTGGCAGGACACTGGCCCTTTAAGGCTGGAGAATGAAAGCCTGGCCACGCCCACTATCCTAGTATAAGAGGAAAGCTGCTTGTTCAGAAAAGTCAGTCTGTGCCTTACTGCAGTTGAGTGAGGCGTTCCCTAAGGATCAATCGCTGTCCTTGGTTCTGAAGCCTGCTGAAGAGAGGGTAGGCGAGAGCAGCCAGAAGTAGAATTTTGACCTGAGGGAACTTGGAGATTGAAAACCATGAGGGTACCAATCAGAGGACTGTTGCCTGGCTGACAGGGACTTTGGGGTGGTGTTGTGTATAGTAGAGACTATATTGCTGTATCGAGACTAAGGAAAGACTTGTATGCGCTAACCCTGAAGAGACATTGACTATTTGGGGCTCTAATTCTGCAGGGACTTACCCCGGGCACTGCCACCCTGTTATAATGGCCTTAAGCTCTGTTCAAGCAATTCTGTTTTATTTTATATTATGTTATGGTGGGAATTTGGTGAAACAAAACAAAAAACCCAACATGTATTCTTCAGGGAGGGCAGGGGAATTCCTCATATAGCATCAACTTAAAAAACACCTCAAAGTTGTGTGTTGTAAATTTATCCAACTCTGTTTTAAAGTTGTTTGAATTCTTTGCTCCCACAACTGTCCCTGGAAGCTTATTCCAATTAGTACATGGCTCTCAGATTGTTAAAAAACTTTTTCTAATTTCCAGCCTAAATTTCTTAATAATCAGCTTGTATCGATTAGTTCTTGTACCCATGCTCACCTTTAGTTTGAACAAATCTTCTCCTTCTATTGTGTTAACTCCCCTGACATATTTATACAATGTAATTGTATCTCCCCTCAGCCTTCTTTTTGATAGACAGAATAAGCCAAGTTCTCTTAGCCTCATCTCATAAGGTAAGTCCTCCATTCCACTACACATCTCAGATTTCTCCAGCTATGTGTTGCTCCACTCTGTTCAGCTGGTCCTGGAAGAGTGGGATTGGCTCACTGGGGTGGAATGGGGTTCTCCAATGCAGCTCTGCTAATCTCACAGAAGTTGTGGAAAACGCAGGCAGGAGTGGTTAGCAGGGGAGTGGTCTCCAGCTGGAAATTGATCCTGGCCACAATTGCCTTCGAGTGCTTCTGTAAAAGCCCCAAAGCCCTCTCCATAACGGAGCAGGTGGTGCTGAGTTACTAGTTAAAGTACCTTCACTTCAGAGTGCCGGTAACGCTGTAGGTCTTCACGAACCAGGGCTTCAGTGGGTAGGCAGGGTCTCCCAGAACAATGGGCTGCATGACCATCCCCTTGATACAGACTACACTGTTGGGTTCTAAGTCCCCGGTGTACATGCAGCCAAAGAAGGAGGCCTTCTGGAAGATGCAGATGTCATGGTTCTTCCTGGACTACCCGACCAGCACATCCACGAAATGAGCACGGTGGTCCACTACAAGAAATCCACTCGATGTCTCGCCAAGAGGACAGCACATTCTCCCACCCGGTGAGTACAGCCAGGTGCAGGGTGTTGTTGACTGAAACTGCATCTCCTGACAGTTAACTGTTGGCACGCATCAGCTCCCCTTGCAGGACTTCAATCCTGGTCCATTGTCATTGGAGGAAAGCAAGACTATGGCGCTGAAGCAGGAGTCACCTCCATGACGTGGTGCACCCTGCACCAGATCACACAAGAGCCTGCCTGTGCCTTGTAATCTCATCAAACCAATGACAGCAGAAGATTTGGATCACTTGCAGGTTCTGCTCAGCAGCAGTAATGAAGACATGGAATGTGATAACAAGCACCCTGAAGTTCTTGAGATCCATGGCTGTGACTCCAATGGTGTCTGAAATCTGCAGATCACACGTCAAATGTTTTGAACAGCTTAAAGAGCTGGGAGGTTGCCTAGCTAGGAATGGTTTCACATTGTACTTGAGCCATTATTGGTCATGCGTCGTCCTTGACTTTTAATAGCCCAGAAGAAAGAAACAGCTGGGCTGGCTTCTTCTTCCCATAGTTCACTGGGGGGAGGGGGATATGGTGGGTGGAGAAGAATGTCTGCCTGTCTGTTAGGTTTGTTGTGCTAAACTTGTGAGTGGGGGCTGCCCATTCATTAGGTTGGACACTCACTAAACATGTGAATGGGCAACGCACGGACCCAACACTGATTCCAGTGGGCTAACGTATTTTTGTTTTCACCCTAAGATTCTGACTGCCAGGAGATGGGAGTGAGTTAAGGAGGATTGATTACTCTGTGGCTCCCTCCAACAGATCATTGCTGGAGACAGGATGCTGGACTAGATGGACCATCAATTTGACCTGACATGGGAATTATCATCTCTGAAACAAACCAAAGTCTCCTTAAGGAAGTTTTGGATGCCATGATTTTGGGGTGGGGTGGGCAGGATATTGGTAATTCCTCGTACACTGCTCATGGTTATCTGTAGGCACGTTACACTGTTGCATTAAATATTTGTAATTGTAATTATATCCTGTCAGGCTCCCAGAAACGTCAGTCTTATAATTGTTCAGAGACTGTAGCTGGTGCAGAATGCGGCGGCCTGTCTGGGCCACCGGGAACATATTACACCGGTTCTTCGATCTCTGCACTGGCTGCCTATAGTCTTCCGGGCCCGATTCAAGGTGTTGGTGCTTGTCTATAAATCTGTAAACGGCCTTGGCCCGACCTATTTGTGGGATCACCTCACACCCCAGGTCCTGGATCAGTCCCTGCTGTCATCGGGGGGTGCTCTCCTCTGCTGGGGGGCCACAATGGGGAGGGCCTTCTCGGTGGCTGCTCCACGGCTGTGGAACTCCCTACCGGTGGAGGCTCGTTTGGCCCCGGATCTCCCCTCATTTCGACGCCGTTGTAAGACATGGCTGTTGTGCCTGGCTTTTTTGATGGGGAGGATGGGGGGAATGGGTTAGGGTGGGGGGCGGTTAGGAATATTTTAAAATTCCTCTCTGTTGTTTGTTTCAAAGTTGTTTTTATTGTTATTGTTGTAAGCTGGCCAGAGCTGTGTGTGGCAGGATGGGCGGGATAGAAATGTTTAAAAATAAATAGATAATAAATCATCTTGTGCATTCACAAGATTCTTGTGGCTATTCTCCTGGCATTAAGGGATCTTAGAAAATGCTGGGCCCAAATAAGTACAATTATGCTCTCTCAGGAAGTGGTTACCTCTCTCTCTTGCTGGTAGGCTTTATCTAGTAAACCGGTGTTGCTCAGGCAGAGCCTCTTTTGTTGTTCTACATCTGCTTCATATTGCTTCATCAAAGTCTGCTCTGTGGATAGAGGGAGATTAGAGAGGGCTCTTTTTCTAAACCACTCCATTTAACCCTAGATAGGAGTCATACAAATGAATCTAGGTGGCATTTGTAGCAGACACCACATTTTGCTATGTTCCACCTGTCCTTTGAAAGCCCTTTGAATTCCAAAGCCCTCGCCACCATGGTGTTTTAGTGCCAGATCGCAATTAAAGAAGGTACCGAGACAGTATTAACACAAAGTGCTTGGGAAAGGCTACCCTGGGGTGAAGCTCTTTGTATGTCTGCCTTCTACCTTGGGGTTAATTACCTCCCACTGTCTGTTAGCTGCTGAGATTGGTCACATGGGCCATGACCAAGGGATAATTGACCCTCTCCTGATATTCAAATCTCTGAAAAACCTACTGCCAGGTTTTCCCTTTTCTCCTCTCCCCCCAGACTCCTTGTTTAGGACTGTCTAGCATCATGATCCCCCTCCTCCCTGTAACTAAGACAAGTGTGTGCACCTGCAATTTCTCACCTTCATGAACGTATCCTCGTCTTTCCTTTTGTGCCCTATGTTGCCCCTTCCTTTGCCCATTCTAAAATTGTAAGTTCCTTGATCAGGGACTCATCTCTTATCACAACTGTTCAATGTCAGGCATATTGCTGGTGCTATATACATAATAATAATAATAATAATTAATAATTAATAATGATGTGTGTAGTGACTGTGGCTATGTTACACACATGTGGGTAAAGTTCTACAACATGAAAGTACATGTGAATTATTTCACCCTTGGGACATTTTGGAGCATTTCATGTGAACATGGCCTCAGTGTCATCTTTAATGGATTCCTGACATTTAGACCTTTGTTCAGACATGACAACTTCAAACGTATGGTACATACTCCTTTCTTGAAGCACTTGGATGCAGTGCTGTAATTCTTAGTTCTTGGGGGTCATGCTCCCTCAGTGAACCAGGAAGTAGGGAGCAGCAGGTGTTTATGGGATTCCTGGGGGCTCAGACATGGAGAGATTTACTAAAAATGAGTGTTCAAATGTGACTATGCTATATGGTAAGTCTGTTCTACACACTGTCTCATGGCCCCCATGTAGTCGCAACCCCTCCTCTATCCCACACTATTATGTAGTAACTCTGGAAATACTACATGGTATCTCTTCTCCTCGTGTTATGTCTGAGTAATGGACTTAGATACTAGCATGGTAAGGGGTGAGGAGTCGGACAGACGGATTATAGCAAAAAGTGGTATCCGGAGGTGTAGAACACATCAAGGCCCCAATGCAAGGTACACGTGCATGCACACCAAAACTACACTTGTGCACATGTACCTTGGGAAAGAACCCCCGCCTTCCAACCCTGCAGCCACTTCAGCCCCACCTCTCACAATCAGGAAGCATGGAGCTTTCCCAGGGGCACTCTGCGCACCTACACTGGCTGCAATCCCGAGCGGGATCCGCATGACACAATACAATCCCTATGGAGATGCGTGCGGTTTGCATGCTCATGCTCATGCACGTGCGCAGTGTGCACAGTGCATGGGATCGCCCCCACTGTGTGTGGTTTGAGTCTGTGTGCACGGGATCGGGCAAGAAGATTTCATGTGAACATTGCCTGAATGTGTCACTGTCACAATGGGTAACAAAAGATTGCTTTTTGTTATTTTTCTTGTCATCACCATCACCACGCTTCTGCTTTTGGTATTTCTGAAGCAGACTCTGCAGTTACTTTGCAATTCACCTTGAAGACTCTTGAAAGACAGTCCTACTTAACATGCAACAGACCTTCCCCATTATGTTGACATACATGTAGAGCTGGTCCAATGTCTCTCAGGCCCTGTCCCAACAGAGACTTTAAACAAATTTCATGTTGCTAAGCCAATGGAGAAACAGGTGTCCAAAGGCCTTTAGATACATAAAATGTACATGACCATAATTATCTCCTTACCCAGATATACACTTCCCACAGAGGGGGCTAGCAGTAAAGAGAACATAGTTCTGCTATAGTAACACTATGGAGAAAGTGATTCTTCTATCTTAAGTCTCTATTTTCAATCACTTCTGTAATTTAGTTACAGAAAACAAAACAAAATCAAATACCAGCTTTATGCAAGGGTTTGGTCTCAAATACAAAAGGGAATTTCTTTGAACTAAAGGCATCAGACACTACAAGCAACTATAAATGGCAATAATCAGAGTGTTAGGTATTCAAAGGTTCTCATCTATCCACTAAATACTGAAGAGCCACTGTATATTGGAAACAAAGTAATTCAGCTGGCTTTTCAGATTAACTGAGTTGTGACTTTTACGTGCCTGAAGAAGGGCTTTGTGTGGTCTGAAAGCTTGCATACTCTCATCAACAGATATTGGTCCAGTAAAAGTTATCACCTGAGCCATTTTCTCCCCAGACCCCATCTCTTATATTTGATACCAACACGACAACCACATTCTCGCTAGACTGTTTATATGGTCACAGCCAAACTCAGAAAAAGCAATTAAAGTAATTTAGATAAGCCGGAAAAAGTATTAAAACCCTAGTAGTCACACATCTAATCATTGTATAATATTTTGGTTTTGTTCCTGTATTTTAAGTTTGCTACAACCAATTGGTTGAGTCAAATTTCCTACTACTACTAGTAGTCACACAAGATGCATCTTAAGGAACTAAATTATTAATTAATTAATTAATTAATTATTATTATTATTTATACAGCACCAGCAGCAATGTGCCCGGCATGGAATGATATCAAAATCAGAAACAGGTCCCTGCCGTGGGGGGCTTACAATCTAGACTGGACAAGGGCTAGGGGAAAGACATCTAGGGAGAAAGGAACTTAGGGGAGAAACAGGGATACATTCATGAAGTTGAAAAGTCTTACATACCCAGTTATAGAGCAGAAGGAAACCATGAGTGCTAACAGATTGATGGTGTCCCTTTGCAAAGGTCCGAGTGCCCTTTATACACATACACACACATGGGTGCACATGCACATGAGGTGTAGATACCAAGATCTTCCTTTACTCACTTTGTTGTAACAGACATTTCTCCCGCTCAGTCCTCTCACATTTTTTCCATTCAGCCTGCCGCCTCAGCCACTTCTCCTCCATTTCATCAGAAATACTGTCCTGCACGCAAGGAGAATGCAGGGCTGGGTTAGGATTGAACAAAGGAGATACGTTTTTAGGAGGTCTGTCCAAAAATCCCAAGATTGGGAATCACTCACAATTGCTCTGCCTCGGCTACACAAACACCCCTCCCCCCAAAAAAATAAAACAAAAACATACCCAACACCTTGCCATTGTAGAACCCATTAAAGAACAGATGCCAAGTCACTTTACAAGAGGACTGCCTGCAGGCTGAAGAACAGCAGCAGCAGGGAGATGCTCCATGAAATGGCATCTGTGGTCTGGTCTGGGGAAAATTCTCCTTCACATAGATTGAGGAAGGAGTAGGAAGAGCAGGCAGCGACTCCAGATCCATCCTACCACTGAGATTTCCTGAAGTTATACTGCATGCACACAAGGGGTGTGTTCCCTAACCCGAATTCTCAATGGCCTGCCATGCATCTCAGAACTACAGCATGTCCAATGTGTCAGGAGCCCATAGGGTTGAGGGGGAATTTGATGAGTGCGCTTACTTCAATATCTTGCTGTGGAAGTAGGCATTCGATTAACCAGGCCTACCCTCCTTCAGTAGGAAACATACAGCTCACCTGGTACATCCGGAAGGCATTCTTGAGATACTTATATTCCTTCTGGATCCCCGCTGAGGAAAAAGAGAAGGAACACAGGGCTTCGCTAATATGGCAGTTTTAACACTTAGAGAATGCTATTTTTTTTTATAGAACCCTAGAGTTGAGGGGATACTCACTGGTCATCTAGCCCAATCTCCTCCTCTGAGGCAGGATACCCTATACCTAAAGCATCCCTGAGAGATGCCTATCCAAGTCTTTTCTACCTCCAAACCTCTCAACTATTAGGATTTGGACTAAAATTGTGGATAAACAAATGCTTGAAAGACGACGGGCTTTGGTATGTTAATCCAAACCCAAATCTAAACCACATTAGGATCACAACATTGTCTTGAAATTCCAGCAGCAAACACTGGCTTAACCATAAGTTAAAAAGCTCCCAAACTATGGATCAAGACTCCACTTGGGGTAACATCAACTGATATTTGATATCCTTGGCATGGTTCTTGTTGATATCTGGGGTTACAGGATAATATTTAAATCTCACAATGGGGTCACAAGCAACAAGTTTGGGAATCACTGCTCTAACCTCACTAATTCAAACATCTCATATCAAGAATCTTCTCTGTTAAAGTGAAACAAGGTTTAAAGCATGTCAGGAAAAGAGATCTAGAGTGAAAACAGACATGACGCTAACCACCCTTGGTGGTTATTTATGCATGTTGCAGGGCTGTATTGGTGCCCTATGCAGCCCTGAAACATGCATAAATNTGCATGTTGCAGGGCTGTATTGGTGCCCTATGCAGCCCTGAAACATGCATAAATGACCACCAAGGGTGGTTAGCGTCATGTCTGTTTTCACCCCTACTCTCACTCAGAACAGATGGGGAGTGTCAAAGCTTCCCTGCCTTATTTGGACACCTCTCCTATATAGACAAGTAGCTCGCCCTCTGAGGCCAAATCCCACCATGGGTGCAGGATCCTGCAGGGCCCACTGGGACTCACTTCATTGCCTTCAGGGCAAGAAATATATTAATTGCTGAAATATATATTGCTGAGGGAAATTTTTCCATCTGGTGGGAATTTGCAGGATGAAACTGGGTCTCAGCCCACAGCTGCAAGCATTCCCACGTACAGAAAAATGCTGGTATTTCTAAATGCAGGCAATTTAAAAATGCGCTTGCATTTATTCATATCAGCATTTAATTTGCGTATTCAAGCAATTTTACAGAATGCGCCTTTCACGTTCCCACAAGCCCCTCAGGTGGGTGGAGAGGAGGAGGAGCGGCTGTCACAGCACCTCGCTTCCTGGGCTCCCGGCTCAGGGAGAGGAGCAGAGCCAAGAGCCAGGAAGCGAGGCACTGTGTACATGGTGGGCTCAGCTCCTCTCCAGGACCCGAGAGCCGGGAAGGGAGGGAGGCGCTGTGTAACTGACATATAACTGACTAGCCTAGTCAATATCATGTCAGTTACAGCGCCTCGCTTCTGGCTCTGGGCTCCTGGAAGCGCAGCAGAGCCGAGAGCCGGGAAGCGAGGCGCTGTGTAACTGACATGCGGACACCGACATTCTGACAGGAGGATTTATGCGGGTCATTTCAAACCCGCACTTGTAAAGGTAGGTTTTGGCCGCTTGTCACTGCGCTTAAAAAACAACCACAAGGACGGTTAAAGAAGTGCATACAGTCTTTCACACTTCAAGGAAATATGCGGGGAAAAGAAAAAAGCGCTGGTTTGCTGTATGTGGGAATGTGCTCTCTGGACTCAGTGCTGTGGGCAGTGAGGAGGGGGTTGTTCTCCACAGATTAGCTGTTTACACAGAAGCAGGGGAGGGGAGCCTAGTACATAGCACTGAACCTCAGTACTGAACTGGGAGTAATCCCATACTTAGGGCTCATTCAGACGTGCGTTTAAATCGCACAGCAGCAGCGGCGGCATCGGGCAATTTAAAGCATCGCACTTCCAGGTTGGTGTGAATGCACCAATTCAGCCTAACGCGAATTGCTGGAGTGCGTTTTTAAAAGCTGCTCGGAGCAGCTTTCAAAACCGCACTCCAACAGTTCGCGTTAGGCTAAAATGTGCGCAGTCGGTGCATTCACACCAACCCGGAAGTGCGCGGTGCTTTAAATCGTCCAATGCCACCGCCGCCGTGGCTGTGCGATTTAAATGCACGTCTGAATTAGTCCTTAATCTTAGCCTCCTGGCTGGGATTAAACAGAATGGGTGTGGGCTGTGGACAGGAGCAGGATGGCAAAACCATGCCATTTATATATTTGTTCTATGCAGTGCTCTCCTCTGAGACGTCCAGATACATATGGTTACTCTGTATTTTAAAGCACTACCTGCCTCCCTCATTCTCCTTCCAGGGTTTCCTGGTTCCTAACACAGGGTTTACAATCAATCACTTCTAAAAGCTTTCCTTGTTCTCAGTATTTCAAGGAAGGTTCCTGAGGAAGATTCCCTAAGCACATTCCCAGCTGACTTGGTGCTGATGCCGGGAACGTGCTAGGGAAAGAGAGAGAAAGTAATCATGGGAACAACAGGGCTCATTACTATACGAGAGAGGATTTTCCAGTGAGCCCGGCCCTACCCAGCTTCTCCTGTGCAGTTGCCCTCTCGTTTCTCAGTTCTTTCTTGTACTGCTCGTGCACTGTGGCCAGTTCTGAGCTATGAGAGTCATCAAGTTCCCTATGTTATCAATATTAAAAAAACACACATATATATTGGTAAGGGATTTTGATATCAGTTTCCCCTCACCCATAATTACGCACATCTTGACTATCCCATGTGGTGGCACAGTAGGGGTCGCTATTCAGCTGAGCTGCCCACCTCACTGCACCAGGGAAAAAACTGACCTTGGGGCTCCAACAGGGGCAAGAATCTAGCTCGTGGAAGGTCATCTGGTCTATGCCCTATTAAGGGTGCAGAGAGTCCAACCAATCAGGGTGGAGTTATCTACATATACCGGAGCCATGATGATCTCACCTACTAGGAATGTCTGTTGTGACATCCTCGCAATGTGGCTCCAGCCTAGTAAAGCTGACTCATGTCATGTGTAATGGCAGTAGGCCTATAGGCCTCTTTAGCAGTCCCAAGGTCAAGGCTTCTATGGTCATTTGACTTTCACCACACCCATACTGTAGACTACATAGGTCACCATTATAAATAAACCACATAGGCTTGGGGTAAGATCAGAATTGCAATGTAGGATGGGTAGGATGCATGTGAATGTGCACCTCCACCATCTGGTTCAGTTTTTGCTTATTTAACCTAAACATTGCTAGAAATTTGCTAGAGTCGGGTGCTTAAATGCCATCCAGATGACCCTTGCTGGAGGAGACACACACCTTGTCCTCCCTACTTTACATTGATTTCCTTGATGTAAAACAAAAGTCATTCAGAGTGAAAGGATGGAATTTCAGAATGAAAAGCTGTTTCATGTCAGATGTAAATATGATTATTAGAGATTTCCAGACTGGGTGTTGGGACCCCAAATGACATCATGCCAGCTGTGGATGGAGTTGCAATCCCAGTTGATATTTGCTATAGTTTGCAGGTCTTTGTTACTGCCTAGGTTTACAGGACTATATTTAAATCTTAAAATGGCATCATGCAGGCAAAAAGCGTGGGAGCCACTGAATTAGAGACAATAAAATCATGTGCTCTGCATCTCTTCCTGAACAAGCGACAGCAGAAACTTTACAGTACACCATGGGGTATTTTATTAGTTTTAATCTACTTGCTGTCTCTCTTGGCTTCCTTTAGCCATACTCGGAGTCTTTCCAATTGAAATATATTTGTTTATAATGGTGCGATTGGTATGGTATGGAGATGTTTAGGAGCAAAACCAGTTTACACCTTAGTTCACAGGGTGTGTTAAGGTTTGTGAAAGAAGAATTTACAACATAAGGGGAAGTCGGGTGCTGCTTGAACTAGCCTATTGTCACTATTCAATACACATGCTAGCAACACTTGGTTCCTCAGCATCTGAAGATAGTGTAGTTCCCAGTGCCTGGACAAAATGGAAACGTGAATGAAATATTTGGTAAAAACAAATGTGACAATAACTCGGTCTGGCCCACTTTGACCCAATCTGGCCTGAACCTCATCTGCATGACTGCAGGCACCGCTAGATATTGGCCTGGGATTGTCCCGGGCTGTGCCTGCGGCTAGTCCGGGCTGTGACCCCCGGAAAGTCTCCGAGTCACATCCCGGGCTAAGGTCCACCCAATCGGGGCAAAGTGGGCCACAGCGTGTTAGCACATCTGTTCCTGCCGGCCTGGATTGGGTCTACCATAGCCGGCCACCATGGCTGCCCTGGTGGTGGTGGCGCCCGGGGCCAGACACACATTAATGCGGCTCCCTGTCCTCCATGACTGCCGTCACATTTGTTGTGCCACCTGACTCAGTCCGGACCATATTGGCGGCGACTTCCTGACCCGGGTTGTGCCACTGCCACCTTTGTTTTTACCCACTAATCCCTCAGAGCAGAGCAGAGATTTTACTGGCCAGCTGGAAGGAACACTGAGGAACCGGCAGACATTTTAGGGCCCCTGACCATTAAGCTGGAATTGCACAGGAGAAGTTGCTCTTGTTGCATTTTTTCCTATGGATCGTGAAAATAAAATCAGAAAAGAAGTCTCACTATCTCCACTATCTGTGGGCTGCAATTCTGTGGCTTTCCCAAGCAGACACTTAATAAATGTACTTTTGCCGTATACATCTCAGCAACGAACTGTACCTAATCTTATTCTCATGCTCCTCTTGAATCTCATTGCATTTGTCTTCAATTTCCTTTTCCAACTAGAAAGACGAGAAAACACATCTTTACTAAAGCATATAGCATCATTTCTGGCATCCACAGGAAGGAAATACCCTATTCACAGCAGTGAAAGGACTGTGCTAGCTACAGTCCAATTCCGATCCTAATACAAACAAGGCCTAACTTGTGCACATTTACCCACTGACTCAAATGATAGAGGTTTCCACTCCTAGGATAATCAAGCAGAAATCTCAGTATCCTTTTTTCAGTGTTGCTGAATGCATCCAAAGCAATTTCAAAGATCAGACACTTCATGTGATTTCTTGAAGTGACTCTGGACTGTGAAAAAGTGGAGAATAATAGAGGGATGAGCAAAGCCCACTGATAATAATAATAAACTTTACTGAGTAACCAAAAGGTCGTTTCAATCAGTTGCAAGACATAAAATTTAAGAAAAGTAATAAAGCCCACTGAAGAAATTGCATCCACCTGTGCTTAATGCTTTTAGGGAGTGCAGACTTGTGTTCGGAGGCAGGGCTGAAAAATGAAGACCATTATGGGTTCACTGAAGTCAAGGCCCTTCAGCTCTTTCCCTTGGTGAGTAATGTGAAAGGAGTCTCTCCTCTCCCCACCCTTTTCTATGTGACTGAAAGAGCCAATTGCCAACCACTTCCTGTTTTCTGTGAGGAATCTGCGTGCCTCCCCCCCCCCTCCTTTCTGTTCCCTGGGACAGGAATCTATGTTCTGGGCAGGCAGAGGATCCACTCCCTTATTCTCCTCTCCAGCTTCCTCTGGGTAGGTCTCTTCTTCCCATCTCGTCCCACTCTCTGCTCCCCACTAAGATTGAAAGGGAATGATGGAGTGTATTTTCTTCTGATCTCACACTTGTATAAACGATCCAGGCATTCTTTATGAGAACTATGAGACACTGCTGCCTCCCTGCAGGATGCCTAACCGTCTATGTGCATTGCACTTTAGCCTCTCGCTTTACAAGGATCCCGGAGCTGTCGACTGCTCCATTCAGTTGTTTCCCAAAGTTTGCAGTGTTTTCTCTGGGAAGGAGGACTAGAGAACTACCAAAGGATGAGCTCACCTGCTTACGAGCAGCCTGGTGATCTCGGCGCAGCTCCTGCATCATGCCTGTCAGCACAGCAATCTGTTCCTCCAGGTCAGCTATTATATCCTCCCTGCAAAGCGATACCAGCCCTCCATCACTCAGGGGATGCCTTGCTGGGGATGCCTCATTTTTATTAAGAACAACAACAAAAACAATAGTGGAGAAAGGCAGGGGCGTAGCCAGGTGGGAATGGGTCCTGGTGCAGAAGATGGAATGGCCCCCCTGCTGGGGCACTCCACTCCAGTGTGAATGCGCATTCCGCATGCACATGGAGCCCCCAGGGTCATGGGCCCTGGAGCGGCTGCACCTATTATAGCTACATTCCTCGAAAAGGGAAAACAATTGCTGTGAAAACTCATCATCTGGAAAAGTCTGTCTCTTTCCACCCCCACCCCAACAGCCTTTTCTCCAACTGGGGATGTGGAGAAAGAAGTTGGTTTACTCCCTGTTTGAATGGGAGGGTGTGGGACACACACACACACACATGCGCGCACACACACACACAGGTTCATGAAGGAGAGCAGGTATCTCCTTCACATGCGCACGGTGAGGCACTCTGTGTCGTCTGCCAGAGTGAGAAGATGAAGAGGGAGTCTGGCTGCAGGCAGGGAAGGAGGAAAGCGTGGCCAGCTCTAATCCAAGACACAGGACAGAGGGAGCTTCAGGTAGGTGGATGATGTATCAGCATGTGGTCTGTTCAGTCACTTTAAATGGCTGCTGATCAGACAAGATGCACACCACCTGCTCTTATAAGATCCTAGCCTAACTCATCTGCTTCTCATACAGGACAGCTACAGTTAGGTTCAACACCACATGCCAGCACTTGACACCATAATGCTCTCTGGCCAGGGAAAATAAAACCAAGCAGTCATGCTTGGACACTGCAGTACTGCATGGTGCAAGTGCAAGTCATGCTCAGCTACTTTATTCAGGAATAAAGCAGACTCCTGCAGGGCAAGGGGAAGGCGAGGAAGAAGGGGAAGGGCAAAGGCAAAGACAAAACCCCAAAGGGGGAGTAATCAAAGCAAGTACTCACGTCTCAAGCTTTACCAGGGAGCTGCAGAGAGAAGACAAGGATAAATGGGTGTTGTGGAACTAGCGCAGGCTAAATCAAATCAAATCAAATCAAAAACTTTATTTGCGTGACCATATAGGTCCTTGCATACAATAATTAAACATTAAGACCACGCGTCATATTTAGCTAAACAGAACCTGCTGTTTAAAGATTATATGACATCAATAAAAAAAAAGAAAAAGCATTAAAACATAATAAAAAAACGTAGCTATATAGCTACTCAAAGACCACACTATACTAGCCACAATGTTATTTACAACAAATATTTCCCATAGCTAGGAGAAATAAAAACTTCCTATTCTCCCTGGGGCAATACAGCCGCCTCGGGGATTGATTTACTTTCCAGAAAGTGAGCTCTGACCTGAAAGGCTTCCACCAGGAAGCCCATCACTGCCGATGTTGTATCCTTATAGACATCCCCTAAGAACACTCTTAGTAGTTCCAATGGGGTTCTCCCTGGGAGTTTTCCCATAATCTCTCCCAGCCAACGACTCCTTGGCCCATCATACAAATGACACTCCCCCAGAATATGCTCGACAGTCTCTGCCGTCATTTCATCAAAAGGGCAGGTCCTATAGGCAAGGGGAATACCCTGATATCTCCCTTCTAAAAGCCTAGTAGGCAAGACATTCATCCGTGCCCTCAAAAATAGATATATCTTCCTAAACCCACAAAGCCTACCCAGGTATACTGCCATTTCTGGGAGGGCGGGAGCAATACTCCCATAGTGAGCCATTGAGCTCATTCTGGCAATCTTAGAATAATCCACCTGCCTGCTAATATCCTGGAGCCTGGATTTGATCACCACTTTGGCTGCCTTTTCCCCTATTTTCATTAACTCCTCCACAGACAAGCCCAAAGATGCTACCTTAGATCTAATCAGAGAACCCCATTTATTTACAAACGGGTCCACCCGCCTGTAAGCAAAAAGATCCTGGCTAACTGGCGTGAGGTGAAGAAAATTTATTCTCAGCCACAAAATTATGGCCTGGGTCCACACAGTACAGCTCCAAGGAATTACCCCAGTCTCCAGTCTTATCGCCGCTGATGGCACGCTATTCGGGATAGCCAACAGGCACCGTACACATCTAGCCTGGACTTTGTCCAGCTCCTGAGCAAAGTCCAGGGCCCATAATTCGGCACCGTACAGTAACTGGGCCCTGATTTTTATATCTAATATCTGTAATGCTATCCCCCCAAAAAACCCCTCTCTCTTATGAAAGCATCGTATGAGCAATATTATATTTCCCCTCGCGCGACCGAGTACTAAAATTTTTTTGTTGAGTCCAGCGCATGGAGGCATTAAACCAGACCCCCAGATATTTATATCCAGTAACCTGTGCCAAATAATGGCCATCTATTTGCCAGTGCCAACTTTTACTTCTGGGTGACCTTAATGCCCGACTTGGGCCATGTGATGCTACCCTGAGTCAGGTTTGTGGGATCGAGGACCGGTCACCCCCCTTAGGAATGTTGAGGCGGTTTTCCAGGGATCAGACGGTCAATGCCTCGGGTCTTTCCTTGGCCAAAATGGTGAGTAGTCTGGATCTGGTTGTGCTAAACGGTTCCATGGAGGGTGATCAGGAGGGGGAATTTACATTTGTAGCGCATCAGGGTACCAGTGTGGTTGATTGGTGTCTGACCACACCAGATCTTGTCCCTTGGGTGGATCACTTTTGGGTGGACCAACAATTTTATGGTGATCACCTCCCCCTGATTCTGTTACTCGGCCAGTCGATTTCGGCTAGGAGGATGAGGGCGGAAACAGAGCAGGCCCTGAGTGATGGTTGGTCTCAGGAATTCGCATACATAAGAGTGCCATGGACAGTAGAACGGGCACATTTTTTGGGGGGGGTATTGATGGAGGATGAGTGCAGTACTCTAAGGAAAGGGATTATTTCCTCGGCAGCTGGCCACCAGGTGTTAGCAGACTATGAGGAGTTGGTAGGTTTTCTCCAACCTTACCTTACTCGTAGAGGTCAGAAGCCTCAGGCGAAGGAAGGTGTTAGAGGGCATGGCCCCTCATGGTATGATCATGACTGCCATGAGAACAGGTGAAAAATGAGGCAAGCCTATAACAGCTTCAAAGTAAATGGAGGCCCAGACGGTTGAAGGGTATATATAGAACAGAAGACGCAATATAGATGTTTGATAAGAAAAAAAAAAAGGGAGTACCATCTCTATAGATGGGCTCAGTTATTGCATGCGATCAAGGTTGGAGATGATAGACTTTATTGGAAAATTATAAATGGTAGTTGGAATAGGAAGGATGATCGGGTAGAGCCACAGATTTCAGCAGTGCAGTGGGAAACTCACTTTAAATCACTGTTCTCGGAGCAGGTGGATGAGGGTGAATTCATCTTTACGGAAGCTAATATGCCTTATTGGCCGGAGGTTACAGCTAGTGAAATAGGGGACTTGATACTTCACCTTAAATCCAACAAAGCCCCGGGGGGGGGGGATTTTTTGCCGGCTGAGCTCTTCAAAAGATATGCCGATTGGTGGGCGCCGGTCTTGGCCTCTTTGTTTTCCTCAATTAACCGGACCGGTAAGATTCCAAGTGGCTGGGGGAAAGCAATAGTGGTGCCCATTTATAAGAGTGGAGCTCGAAATGTGCCCTCTAACTATAGGCCCATAAGCCTTTTGAGCATACCAAGCAAGTTATATGCTAGGCATCTGTTGGACCACCTGCAGGATTGGTTAATAAGGGAGTCTGTGATCTTGCCTGAGCAGGCTGGTTTTGCAGAAGGTCAATCTACTATCGACCAATGTAGTACGCTGAGTTTCTTGGCCAATAAATATACGCAGCGCAGGAGGAAACTGTTTTGTGCCTTTATTGACTTTAAAGCGGCCTTTGACAAAATTGACAGATCTAGATTGTGGCAAAAACTTGAGACTTCCTCTGTTGATAGGCGCCTGCTTGGACTAATTAGAGCAGTATATGGTAATTGGTAACACTTCATTGGTGGTCCGTTTGGATTCCAGGGGCAATTGTTCTGGCAGTCTCAGAGTTTCCTCAGGAGTTAGACAAGGCTGTGTTATCGCCCTGTTTCTTTTTATTTTCTATATAAATGATTTAGTGCCTCTCATGGCTAGAGGGTCTCATCACCCCCCCATGTTGGGCACTCATCCTACAGGGTGCCTACTCTACGCAGATGATGCAGTCTTGATGTCTCAGATGCAAGTAGGTCTGAGGAGACAGCTGACTGCTTTAGGGGATTACTGCAGGGCAAATAAGTTAACCCTAAATCATGATAAGTCAAAGGTGTTGGTCTTTGGAAGGTCAAGGAAAGTTTGGCACTGGCTAAATATTAACTAAAACTATTACAAAGTGAAAAGATGGCTGCATCTCAAGGAATTCTCTTGTTTGTTTCATTAATAACACCTCCCATGATTATTACACACACTGCCTCACCAGGAGTGAATCCAGGCCCTCTCACCCGCCCATGGCCAGGGATAGTAGCTGAAACTCCAGCCATGGGAGTGTGCACTCTCTACTCCTGAGTGCTGCCCATGAGGGGTTCCCATCCATGGTCTTGCAGAAGACAGTGCACTGTCCTGCTCCTCTTTCCTACCTATCCCTTTTCACCTCCCCATAAGTTGCTGGGTGCTGTTTTGCACAGAACAAAAGGTTACTCCAGCCAGGCACAAGGCAGCAATCAGTGCGGGGGGGGGGGAGAGGGAAGGGTGGCCTTCCTGACCCCAACCCCACAGAAAACAAAGCAATAAGGGCTGTGCACACATTCTTCAGCAGCAAGCTCAGGTGTGGATCCCTGAGCATTGGGGGGTAGCTCCCCCTCTAGGAGAACACCACTCTGGCCATAATCCACAAATCACTTACTCCAGAGTTGGTCAGTTTAAGCTGGATCATGGACCCAGTCTCTTATGCTATGATGGAGTATTGCTCCACATTTCTCACCATCAAGCTCATCGTATAAGATTACCTCGACATGGAGGGCTTGGCTGGTTCCTCAGTAGCTTTTTTCCTTTCAAAAAATTCCTCCCCCAGCGTGACTGAGATCTGTTCTTTACTTCTAGTCAAGGTATAGCCAGGAGAGACTTTGATAAACTCGCTAGACGCCTGGGACAAAACAGGAGCAAGTGATCTCTGTAAACTGAGAAACACAAATCCTGAACCCATTAAAGTAGTCTCCAACTCACTCCTTAGCTGCTGGAGATAACGTATCCTAATACGAGCATTATGTTTTGGGGAAATGCCTGCTTTGATACCTGTAGCAGTTGTAGACAATAGACATGCAGCTTAATTGTGCTAAACTGAATACAAGTAGAGGCAGCTTTAGGTATGGGCAACATAGGTGATGACCACCCAGGGCTCCAGAGCCAAAAGGGGCCCCATGGCTGCTCTTAAAGAAAATCTTAAGAGACACCCCCCACCCCCACCCCCCATGGTCCTTCATAGACACACACCCCATGGCCCTTCACACTCACTTTTGAGGGAGGTGGGGACTCATTCTCTAATCTTCACTTCTGACCACAGGCAGGTAAGACAGGAACAGCCCTACTCTTTCTAAGACTCTTCACTGTACCTCACCACTACCATCGTTGCCTACCTATGGAGCAGGAAGAGGAAGGGGCAGGCCTTACCACCTGATTCTTTAGATGTGTGTTTAGCCCTGCTCAGTCTCCTCCCATCCCATCCAGCCTGGAAGGCAGGACGAGTAGAATTGGGTGGGGATAATCTTAAATTTCTGTTCCAGCAGCTCAGGCTGTGGCAAGGAACTGCTATGTGTATCTGCCTGATTAAAGCTAAGGGCCCATTTTAAATTTCTGCCCAGTGCCTCACAAAAATTACTTCAGCCAGTGGTTTCAAGCAAGCGTTTAGAATCCTGAAACCCTTAGTATGTTTCTGAATAAAGGAGTAGAAATAAAGACTTGTGTTCTAGGTTAAAGTAGTTTAGCTTCTACAGTAAATTGATCAACCTGTTCTACTCACATCAGGAGATTCTCTGCTTCGGAGTTTCTGTCCATATTTTCGGGTGGCCAGTCTCCTCCTGCAAAATAAGATAACTTCTTGAGAGGGAACCAAAACAGTTTAAATACAAGATGAGGTAGGCGTACAACAGCTGGATGGGGGCTGTCCAGTATTTTGCTCCAAGCGTCACTCGGATCTTCCTCTTGGGGAGAGTTATATGATTGCCCTGGGTGTAAAGAGCTCTTGGCTTTCAAAGAAAGGAGAGAACGGTCTCTGGAGGCACTAAGACAGAGATATACAGGAGACTTACAGGGACATAGGAAAGCCTGAGGAAAACCCAGAGGCAGGAGAGACAACAGAAGTCTGCACAATGTTTGTCGAGCTGAAAAAAACTATGTCGAGTCAGCACTGAAAGAGAAAAACTCCTAAATGAAATAACAACCATTAAACAAAACATTCCTGAGAATAATAAAAGAATGGATGAAATGTCCAAAAGAATTCAGGTAGCAGGGCAGAGAATAGCGGCCTCAGAAGATAGTAGCCTCATCTAGAAAACAGATTGAAAAGATCTAACTTAAGAATCATGGGGATACCAAAGAGAGTGGAGTTGCCAGATGCCAGAGTGTTTGTAGGAGACTTGCCGAGACAACTGTTCTCTAACATGGCAAGCCTGCAAGATGTAATCCTAGAGAGAGCGCATAGATCCCTCCATCAGAGACCTGCTGAGGGTGAAAGACCAAGAGCTTTAAATTGTTAACATTTTTAAACATCTGTGTTGAAGTAGTAGTATTGAGGGAGGCCAAAAAGGCTTGAGTCACAAAGTGGAGAGACGTAGAAGTGAAAGTCGTCCTGGATCTAGCAATGGAGACGGTGAAAAAGGCGGGCATGGAGCAAGTTCAATGCAACCCTACTGGAGAAAGTAATCAAGCCATGAGTGTGGCTTCCAGCTTGAATGACCATCATACTGAATCAATGGCTGGAGAATATTCTTCAACGAACCATCTCAGAGTTCTTCTTGAAGGAGCTGAATGGCAGGAGCCAGAATAGATAAACTGTGGATTGGGTTCCACTAGTGTGTCTTCTCACAGAATCGCAGGCACACTCAAGACTGTCCAGTAACAGGTTTGCTAAAAAAACCGAAACCCTACTGGAATGGGGATTGTAAGATTCAAAATCTGAGATAAGTTGGAAATAAGTTTAAAAGAGGCTGGAGTTGGGTGGATGCGAGCCGCCACTGGAATTAGGTTTGAGTGTTCTATTAACCCATGATTGCGGGCCACTGAATTAAAATTAAAAATAAGTTGGGGAAAGAAGGAACGGCATAACATGCAGGGGGGTGGAAGGGAGGGAAGAAAAGGGAGGGGGGGAGAGTGGGTTGTTGTTTCTTGTTATCTATATTGTAAGTTTATGTTATCAGGATATGCATGAACAACATGCTGATGGGGTGGGGGGAGGTGGACCGCACAGTGGAGCGAGGGGAAAAAAAATCAAGCAGGATCGGATTAAGAGCTGGACATTATAAAACACACAGCAGTCTGAGGGGAACATCGAGCCCCTGGGGCCACTCAAGCTGCAAATTGACAGTATCAAAGAACTCCATGGGTAACTCTAGCTGCAGGTTGAGTGGGTTGGCTTCCCCTGAGTCGCTCAAGCCACAAGTTGACAGTATCTGGGAACCCCCAAGGTGACTCTAGCTGCATGATGAGAGGGTCTGCAACCTCCTGGGGTTGCTTAAGATGCAAGTTGAAGGCATGTCAAACCTCTTGGGGATGTGCAACAAGCAAGTTGGGTTCATTTAGAATTTGCTGGGATTGTTTGAACTGCAAATTGAATATATATGAAATTCCCTGGTGACAGTTGGTCTGTAGGGGTTGAATCTACTGGGGGACCCCTGGTGGCACTTAAGTTACAAATTGAAAAATAAGACGTCCATAGGAAGTAGGAGAGGCAGAAAAGACATAAGGACACCTAGTGGTCAGAGATAAAAATGCAAACTAATATCAAACAGATGAAAACACAAGACACCAGAAAAAAACATATAACAGATAATGACTGAACTAACGCTAATCACATTCAGCGTGAGAGGTCTCAATCACCCAGTGAAGGGAAAGCGCACCCTGAATCTTTTGAAAGAACTCAAAGCACAAATAATATTTCTAAAGAGACACATCTCTTGAAGACAGACACAGACAGATTTAAGAGCAAAGACTGGGGGGAAATGTATCACTCATGCACAAAAAAGAAAAAAGCAGGAGTGACTATAGACTTTGCTGCAGGGCTAGAGTTTCAAGTGAAAGAAATCCATAGAGATAAAGAAGGCTGAATGATACTGGTGTTAAGCCAGTTAGAAAAGGAACTATAGGCTCTAGCTAATATTTATGCACCTAATGAAGGAACACCTGAGTTTCTATCTTAGTGGTTTTCCTGGATACAGAAAAAGGCACAAAGCAACCTAGGAGACTTCAATGTGGGGTTAACACCACTAGACAGGTCTGCAGGAAACATAGTCCACAAAATAGATTTTACAAAATAGCAGCTCTAGTAGCCCACTTGGACCTGACAGACACATGGAGGGCATTAAATAATGATTTGAGGGAATACACATGTCACTCAGACAGGTTCAATTTATATTAAAAAATAGATCCCATATTAGTGCAAGGACAATGTCTTAACAGACGTCTTAGATACCAAGTCAGAGAAGTAACCTTATCAGATCACAATGCGCTGTCCCAGGTAATAGAGGTAACACCATCACAGATCAAAACATCCAAACCATAGAGCTTTAATAATAATTTATTGAAAAATTCAGAAAATAAAAACCATATCCGTGAATACATTGGGGATTACACTGAACTAAATGTAGAATCGGACACCTCCCTATTCAACAAATGGGAAGCAGCCAGAGCTGTAGTCTGAGGTAAAACACTGGCTCTTGCAACACACCTAAACAAAGAGAGAAAGAAACAAATGCAATCATTAACAAAGGAACTGCAGGAGCTCCTAAAGAAAAACCAAGTGAACCCCTCCAAAAATTGGCAGCAGTAATTTCAAAGCTTAGACAAGAAATAAAGGCCATAGATGTCAACAGAATGGTGCACAAACTTAAATGAATTTAATGCTTTTATTTCAAAAAAGGGGGAAAGCCAGACAAAGCCTTGGCATGGTTAATAAAACAAAAAAAGGAAAAAAGGCCCAAACAGCAGCAATCAGGAAAAAAGATAGAACTCTGGCCACTCGTCACAATCAAATTAAAGAAGTCTTGACAGAGTTGTATCAGGAGATGTACAAATCAGATAAACCAGACCCCCACTGAAAATGACCATTTAAAAACCAGCCATTAAAATGCCAAAATTAAGCCAAGAACAAAGAGCATTTTTGGACATGCCTCTCTCAATCGAGGAAGTAGTTGACACAATAAAATCAATGTCCAAAAATAAAGCCACAGGGTTACACAGATTCATGGTTGAGTTCTATCAGTCTAATGCAAATCTCCTGGCACCAATCCTGACTAAAGTATTGAATCAAGTGATAGAAGAGGGAGACATCCCACCCACATTCTGCACGGCAACTATAATGTTATGCCCCATACATTGCAACAAGACATAAATGTCAAAAAGCATGGCAATTATTTCAGAATTTTCTAGAAATATTTCATATTTTATCATCGACATAAATGTAATATATGTACTTAATTCCTTAACATACATACTTATTCATATTTATCAATAACTAAAAACTAGCATTTTTTCATTATCATAATTCAACAACGAACAATTTTTTCAGAGTGCATTAACTCTGTCCTTTATATTTATAGAAACTGTCTACACTTTATACAATAAACTGTTAATGTCAGTGTAGAGAACTTTATATAATTCGTTATATAGAATGCAGTTCTGCAGAAACAGTTAATGCACTCTGAAAAAATGGTTCGCTGTCAAATTATGATAATTAAAGTTTAATAATGAAAAAATGCTAATTGAGTTATTGATAAATATGAATAAAGGTATGTATGTTAAGGAATTAAGTATATATATTACATTTATGTTGATGATTATAAAATATGAAATATTCCTAGAAAATTCTGAAATAATTTCCATGCTTTGGGGCATTTATGTCTTATTGCAAAGTATGGAGTTGAATGGTTTTTTTAATTGTAGTTGTAATTAATTTGTATGGTTTTTGGAGTTTAAGTTAGTCAAAATGATTTTGTGACGTTTTTGAAGAGAAAAGTTTTTTGTTTTAAAAACTGTTGTGCATTTAACAGTTTTTAAAACTGTAAAGTGTTTTCTTTTGGTAAATTTCCAGGTTTTGTGCAATATGATTAATATATCAGCACATTAATATATCAGTTGTTGCACAATTTTTAAGTTGTATATTTGACTCTTCTCCCCCCCACTCTCTCACTCACAAACACACACATGCATGCACTCTCCCCCCAACTCACTCTCTCTCTCTCTCTCACTCTCACTCTCACTGCCTGCCTGAACCGGAGGGAGTCCCCGACTCCGTGGAGCTTGCAAAGGGAAGGGCTGGGGGGCAAGGCTGGGGTACACACTGGAGGCCTTACTGGCTGAGCTGCTGCTGGGCGCTGGTTGGCTCTCTGTCTGGCTGCTGTTTCTTAAATTCTTGTTTTGCTGGAGAGGGCAAGGCCTCACCTGGCCTGCCGTGTTGTGGCCCGGAGTTGGAGAGGGGCCGGCCAGGGGGGCTAGTGCCCGTGGTTCAAGCTGCACTCAGTGCACCTGGTGGCTGCACTCAGTAACAGAAACGTCGCTAGGGTGGAATGGGCCCCTGGCCAAGAAGTCAAGATGGGCCCCCCTCTTTGTGTCCCGCCGGTGGGTCTAGGGGCACCACCTGGCAGGCCTGGGGGGCGCTGCTATCAAACACACACGACACCCAAAATGCAGCCAGCATATTAAGCACATTATGCCATGAAAAGATATAGATATAGATCTAATCAATTCACGCTTCCCCGCAACCATAACCAGTTCATTTGCGCCCCCAGGGCAGCGTGAATTGATTCTATGGGGGGTGCAAATGAACTGGTTATTGGGTGGAGGTTTAAAGACAGTATTCCTGTTAGCAATAACTTCATTAAGAAGAGTTAGTGAAATAGCAGCCCTAATAATCTCAGAACCATATTTGCAGATTTTCCAAGATAGAATAGATATTGCTTTACATCCTAAATTCCTACATAAGGTAATGTAAGTAAGCCAGTTGTGAGACTGTGGCACCTTTTACATGGGCCTCTCCCACCCACGAACACGCAGATTTCTGTGTGTTCATGAGTGGAGGAGCCCCATGTGAACGACGCGGCGCATGCCCGTGGTGAATGGGGGTGCGTGTGATTGCCTAACATGCATCCCCACTCACCCCCCACTCGTCGCCATGCATGGAGCAACTGGCGATTTCCCTGTGGGTGCAGATGAGTAGGGGGTGAGTAGGGATTCGTGTGCGGGAATGTGCACCCCACCCATGCACTGGCACGTCCACAGACACACACACACACATCCCGGCGAAGCCATGTAAAAACGACCTGTGAGGCGCCACTCGAAGAACAACAGAAGGTTGCTGCCTTGTAAACAAGGTTCTTCGAGATGGCTCCTAATATTCTCACAACACCCACCCTTCCAACCCTGCATGGAATTTTTTCCTTATATTCATAGAAAGGGCTGGAAGGAACTGTCATTCTGAGAGGGAGAGTGATTTTTATACTAGAGGAGCCTGAGACCATCACGTGGTCTATTATTTGAATAGGGTGAGCATGCCATGCACAACCCAGTTGTGAGAATATTCGAACCCCTCTTGAAAAGCTTTCTTTACATGGCAACAACCTTCTGATCGCTCACATGGGGAGGAGTTTTTTGTTTATAAACAGCTTTACTATTATTACTACTACCACCACCACCACCAGTCAGAGACAGGTACGGGATGGGGACTCCCCCCGCCCCATGATGTAGGGGTTCCTTGCACCCAGGCCTCCACCAGCCCAGCCGAGGCACAGGGCCATGGCAATCGGGCAGAACTCATGAGCTGCCCTCAGGTGTGGGGCAGCCGACCCTGGCTGAAAGTCCCGAGACGCTTCTTGTGTGGGGCTGGGGAGCTGAGCGGGGACAGGACTAGCCTTTTGGGGTCTCCCCTTCCCAGCAGAAGGGTTGGTAGGCTAGCGGGCATGGGGAACAGCACAGGGGGTGAGACTCACAGGGTTGATCAGTAGCAGCAGAGCGAGTGGGAGGGAGGTGGTGGCAAGTCCCTCCTCCCCCCTCCCTTCTCCTCATTCATGCTGCTGAAGTTCACCTCTGGGATTGTCCCCCTGCCGGCAGGAGCACGGGCACTTCTATTGCGCATGAGCAAACCTGCAGAAGTGATTTTTAAATCATTATTTAACTTGGTTTTGGCTGCATCAATCACAATAATATTACCGTAGCAGTTGGCATTGATCTCATGCTCCAAGCCTGTGAAGTTTGGGGGCTCAACTCATCAGGGGGGAGGAGATATTGATGATTCAAAATCAGGATGCTGTGCATTTTGACCACAAACAATTAACTTTTAAACAGTCATAACGTTTTATTTTCTGGATGGTTCTTCTTCAAATATTGCACATATGATGGCCTCCACAAATTTTAGCCATGCATACATTTTCAGAAATGTAGCTCAAACAGTTTCCCCAAAAGCAGCCCCATTTCTAATAGAGAGTGGTTGTGAATTTAACTTTCGGGCAGCAACTGCTGCAAGAAAATATATTTAAGCGTTTATATACAAATGCTAGAAGTCTAAAAAGTAAGATGACTGAATTTGAATGTTCAGCAATAAATGAGGATATTGACATAATGAACAGGCATCTTGGAATATTGGTGGAATTAAGTTAATCAATGGGACATTGTAATACAAGCACACAAAATTTATCAAAATGACAGTCAACTGAGCTGGTGGCAGAATGGCACTATATGTTAAAAACAACATTGGCTCAAGTATGATTAAAACTTTAAACAAAACAGAACAAACTATACTTTGGAATCTCCTAATGTTGACTGGGTGAATGTCACCCCAGGGCGTGATGCAAAGATAAAATTTCTAGACACTATAAACAACTACTTCTTGGGGCAGTTAGTCCTGGAACCCATGAGGAGAGAAGCAACTTTGAATCTAGTCCTAAATGGAGCACAGAATCTGGTGCAAGGAGTAACGGTAGTGGAGCTGCTTGGCAATAGTGATCACAATATAATTAAATTCAACCCGTTTATAAGAGGAAGAATGCCAAATAAAACTACCATTGTAGTGTTTACTTAAAAACGGGAACTACAGAAAAACGGGAACTACGTTTCATTACATTCTTTTGGTGGAGATATTTATTTAACCTTAATAGCGCCCCGCTCGCTGCCAGCGTCCCAAGGTGGCTTACAAAATAAAACAATTAAAAAATACAATTTCATAAAACATCAATAAAATAACAGAAGCAAAAATAGAAATCTGTGTATAAAATCCACCCTAACCCATCCTCCCCCCCACCCCCTGAAAGTCTGGCAGAAAAGCCTCATCTTGCAACTACATTGGAAGTCTAGGTGATCTGGGCTGAGGCGAACCTCAACCGGGAGAGCCTTCCAAAGCAACAGTGCGGCTGCTGAGAACGCCCTCCTATCCGTCTGGACCAGCCAATAACACGGGGCCTCTAGGAGGGCATCCCCAGATGAATATATTCTGTGTATAAAATCCTAGTTCAGTGGAGACTAAAAGTAGTAGTCGTGAGGATTGAAGGTCTGCAAGAGGCATGGAGACTATTGAAAAACACCATCTTGGAGGCCCAGATTAAATGTATTACACAAATCAGAAAAGATAGCAAAAAACATATATGCCAATATGGTTAAATGGTGAGGTAAAGGAGGCTATTGGAGCAAAAGAAACATGTTTTTGTTCTTTAATTAAAGGCTAGTCCAAATGAGGAAAAGAGGAAATCCCTGGGCAGAGGCCTCCAACGTGTACTTGGATAAGCCTCCATATTGTTGGAACCTAGAGCTACATGCTCTAAGCAGGCCAGCATTATCCCCAAAGTACTTGTGATGTGAAGAAATGGAAATTCTTAAGGGATTTTTATCTGCTTACTGCAGTGTGGACGGTTGCTTGTAGCTGTACACCCTTCCCCTCGCTGAAAAGGAATACGTACTTTAATGTGGCTGGGGGTTTTACAGCAAGCTGGACATTATTTTGGTCTCTCAAGATCACACCTAGTAGAGAATATCTGTTTTTTAAAAAATAAACATTATTTATTTATTAAATTTTTAAATAAAAAATATTAAAACATTTTTACCCCACCCCTCCTGCTCCAGTTTAGAAAAAACTATGCTGCAGAAACAAACTAGGCTTAAAAATTATGGCAACTTATCTCTTCCTAAAGCTTAAGTCTTCTTGGAGTCTTCATATTCTGGAAGAAGCAATACATTAACCAGTTTCTTCCATAGCTAGATATTAGCCTCATGTACCCTGCATGCAAAACCCCAAATAAAGTGTAAAGGGGTGTTAGATTCAAAGCCAAGTTCTCACCTAGTTCCATAAGTCAAGCTGGCTTCGTTTACCCCAATAGGAATTCTGCTAACAAAGATTTTAATTTATCCTCTATGAACATCTCTCACAGATACACCTTTCCCCTCTTCCTCTGAGACTGACAGCAGTCTGACTAATATCATACACCCCATGTCTTTCACCACCAAGGAACTCATTCATACATAATTTTTGTGTAAACCATAATTTGTAAGTTTTATATTACTCTTATGTGCAGTATTCTCTCTCTCTCTCTCTCTCTCTCTCTCTCTCTCTCTCTCTCTCACACACACACACACACACACACACACACACACACACACACACACACACTATAGAGGTGGCCCTCCCTACATTGCCCAATGCCTTCTGCTTACCTGTGTCCGCTCTGTGAGCCTGCCTTAGTCTTTATAAGTCTCTGACCCCCTACATTCCAAGGGTCCCAACAGGCACAGTATAAAAGAGGTACCTGGGACATTCTTGCAGATTCGAAACCCCGGAGGTTAAAAGGCTGCGGGTGAGATGGAAAGTTGTCAAGTTAGAAGTGTTAACCCATATTGGAACATTCTGCAAGTCAAACATCATCAACCTGCCCTCCTAGGGACGCCAGTGCAACCAGAGTATGTACAATACTGGGTGTGCATCTTGGGAATAGGGATTGTCACTTCCCCAAAATTTTAGGAAGTGAGATCCCATGTCTGTTATATGCAGAGGATGCAGTCCTGTTGTCCTACACCAAGGTAGGATTACAACGGTTATTGGATAACTTTAATGGGTACTGCCAGAACAACAGATTAGAAATTAACATTAGTAATTATGGCTTTTAGCACCAAGAAGAGGAACAAATGGTTTATAGATAAACAATGGGTAGAGGTGGTTGACAGATTTTGCTATTTGGGCCTCCCATTTACTAGCTCTTTAAGGTGGGAAGCCCATGCACAGAAAGTAGCTACAAAAGCAGCTCAAGCAGCAAGAGGCATCTGGTCTTTTTACAAGTTCCAAAAGAAACCCTGGGTTGAAACGCTGACTGCGGGGAGAGGAAAGCTTGAAGCTACGCTACTCTACGGGGCTGAAATCTAGGGATCAGATGAGAAGCTCTAGCTATTGTTGAGAAAGCTCAGAGTTGTTTTCTTAAGACTCAAGAGATTATGGTACAGCAAAATACTCCAGCACCAATGGTCAGGGCCAAGTCAGGTTCCACTAATATAGGAACATTACCCAGACTCCATTTAATTCATTATTGGCTGACGGTTAGGAGATATCTCCCATAAAGACTCCCAAAACAAGTTCTGTTAGACTTAGTGAGCTCTTGTCAAATTCAGTTCCCCTGGCTGTTGAGAGTAAGGTCAACACTCTTATTATTCAGGATTAGGGGATAGATGGGCCTTCATGATCTTTTGCCTCTCCCTGGTGATCAACCGATTATCGATAACAAGGTTAATAGCTATTTCAGGTCAGCAAGACATGGCAGCACTAGGAGCACTGAATTGTGCCCCTCTATATCAATATATTAAGATAGATGGGGAACAGGCTCTCTATTTAACCCTGGTTAAATATGTCCGCTATAGGGAATTGCTCACCAAGATACGGTTTGATCAGTTTGACTCTGCAGTACAAAAGGGCAGATGGGCTAACATCTCTTATGTACAGAGATTATGTGCTTGTGCTTTGAGAGAAGTAGATGACATGGCACAATTTCTCTGGAGTTGTTTGTGGCATCTGGAATTGAGGGAAAGATCTCTCTACCTCTTGATTCAGGGAATTAGATATTTTAATCCGTCAATCAAGGGCGGGGGACGATTTGGATATTACAGAGTAATTCTCCAAGAGTTCTGAATGCCTTGGTGGCCTATACGCATGCAGCATTGAATTTACGCAAGAAACATACCATGGCCGTTGGATCTCAATAAAAGGTATCACGTGCCAGAAAATGTTGTATTTGTTGGAAATTGTTTGGGGTGGTGTTTTTTTTTGCTTATTTTTATTTATGATTAATGTGAAATTGAATATGATTTAAATTATTTATATTTTCTGTTTGGCTCAATACCATAAATAAAATAAATAAATAAATAATAATAATGGGTGGGTTTTTACATATCACAGAAACCACTCACGAATGAGTGATTACTGTAATGTGTAATGACTGCCACTAAATTGTAGATGTGCATCCATCTATCCTCACACGGGAAGTACTCAGTTTATCGCAGCCAAGGTAGTTACATGTAGATGTTGTAAAATCAACAGCTACGTGCAATCCTTCGGAAGCAGCAGTGGTGATGAACCTGGTGCTACTTCTGCTGCCACTGCTAGCTGCCCCCTGGGACCAGGGGCAGTATGAAAAACAGCAGCAGGGAAGCAGGTAGGACCAGTGCCAGGTCCGAGGCAAGGCAGCAGCAGAACCAGTGCCAGATTTCACCCTCCTTCTCCTGCCTCCACTGCCTGGTGATCCCAGGGATCAAGAATGCCCCTCCCCTCCCAGCTTTTGGGTAGCTGCTGGTGACCTATGAGCTGCTATGTGTAAAAACTGCCACAAAACTAGCTACATTTTCAGAATTGCCTACTACTACTAATTTCTATAGCACTACTAGGCATATGCAGAGCTTTTACAGTCACAGATATTTTTCAGAGACAGGTTCCTGCTCAGTGGGCTTACAATCTAAGATGAACAAGGGTGAGGGAGCGGAACACAGGGACAGACACACACCTATTCCCATTTTACAGATGGGGAACTGAGGCTGAGAGGTTGTGATTTGCCCAAGGCCACCCAGTGAGTTCATGGCTCGAGTGGGATTCGAATCCTGGCTTCCTAGGTCCAAATCCAGCACCTTACCCACTACACCACACTGGCTTGCAGGTTTGTCTGTCTTGGCAAATCTGAACATGTAGTTTAAAGCTTATATGATGTGCAAAGCCACCCACTGAAGGTCAAATGCAGCCTTATAACTCCCATTGATTCAACACTCCTGTATCGAGTACAACCATGTAGCCTTTTACACTGGCTCTAAGGGCAGCATTCCGGAACTGCAAAGGGGCCGCATAAAAACTTGAGTGTAGTCTCATGTTCATATAACTCATACTTACATGCAAGTACTGTATCCTTTTGCCTGTTTGCACCAGTACATATGATATGTTGCCCTACACACACACGCACGCACGCGGAAAAGGGGGATTTTAGAGGCTTCATGAAGAGCTGGGTGGTCAGAAGGTCATAGGGATTCCATATTTCTAGGAACAGTAAGATACAAATAGCAGCTCTCTCTCCCTCCCCTCTTTTTAAAGCTGCTTTTGTGTAGTTCTTCACTGCTGTTGCTTAAACATAAAATACACTGCAGGAAACAAGTTGACTTTTGCCGACCGCGAATTAAATACCTCACAATCGGGGTATTTAATTCGCGGTTGGCAAATCATACGCTATCGTCTCCCATGCATATGATCCTCGACCACTGTCACGTGTAATCCCGTGTCATGGTATTTTGAAACGCGACGGGAACTCACTCGTCTAAAAGCGGCCCTTGAAGGTAATAGGGAATCTAATATGCCCTGAACAAACCATAATGAAAAAAGAACAATTACATTTTGGGTGGTGTAGACAACCCCTCTCTCTATAACAAGGATGGGGACTCTGAGACGCAGGGACCACATGAGGCCTGCAGCAAGTTTTTATGCGGCCCCTTTGCAGTTCCGGAATGCTGCCCTTAGAGCCAGTTCCTACCTCCAACCACTGAAAACCTGAGCTCAGGGAAAGGGAGCAGAGATGAGGGCATGCACACAAGGATAGGGGGACAGTTTCATGACGCAAATCCATGATTGTGACCCTCCTTTTCTTGAGAACACCCCCTAACTACACCCTCGCCCAACTTCTATGCAGCTCTTGAAACTTGTACCAATTTTCAAAGAGGCCCCTTGGGAGGGAAAAGGTTCCCCATCCCTCTACTCTGCAATGACCATGTCTGAAAGGTAAACTAGAGAAATTAAAGGCAGTTAAAGAAACACAACAAAAATCATTGTGGGGATAGAAGGCTGATGAAGAAATATTAAAATAGTGAAGCTAAACTTAATTAGCTAAGACTAAGGAGAAGGAAGGAAAGGGCTGTTTTAGACAACATTCTACAAATACTAGAAATATGCAAACACGAAAGGGGCAAAGGAATTTATTTATAATAGTAATAGTGAGTGGAGGGATCAGAATGGAAAACAGAAAAATGTAGGCAAAGTAATCCAGAAAAGCCTGTTAAGTGTGAGATGTTTTCCAATTCCAAACTACTGAAAAACATCTTTAAAATACCTAAAAAGAAAGGGCCCACAAAGTAAATTAAACCTTCCAGGCCTCATCGCTGGAGATGACAATCAGCCACCACGCCAGCTGATGTCGTGGGAGTTGTGGATGCCCAACTCCTCTTAAGATTTAAGTGCCCTTGCACACATTACCTGGGTGGGTAGGGAACGTTTGTGAGGGCAATCACATCTCTATTGTCACGGGAATTAGCACACGTAGAAATGTGCTACTCTGCTCTTCTCCCATGAGAAGTAAAAAACACCCATGATTGTAAGTGCTACATCTGGGGACCCAGTCATGTGCAAGTGTTTCATGGGAGAAAAGCAGAGTAGCGCATTTCTATGTGCGCTAATTCCTGTGACAATAGAGACATGATTGCCCTCACGGAAGCCCCCCCGTAACACATGCAAGTGCCCTAATTTAAAACACATTTTCAGTAAGGCTTAAAATCTATTTCTCAAGATGTTGCACTATACTCATCTTAACAGCAGTCTGAACAATTCTGTAGATTCTGAAAAAGATTTTTTTAAAAAAAAAAGAGGCACAAGGCAGTGCGAGATTTGACTCAAAAACAAGGAACAACTTACATTTGAATTCACTCTTCCCTGCTTGTTGGCTTTGTCGTCTGTGTTTGGACATCTCAAGAGATTGGAAATATTCCAATGTTCAGAAAGAAGCAGTAGTTCTTTCAGGTTTTGTTTCTTA
This sequence comes from Sphenodon punctatus, assembly GCA_003113815.1. Taxonomy (NCBI): domain Eukaryota; kingdom Metazoa; phylum Chordata; class Lepidosauria; order Sphenodontia; family Sphenodontidae; genus Sphenodon; species Sphenodon punctatus. Next base: position 3,982,377 of record QEPC01014514.1, read on the forward strand.
TCAGGATCTCTTTCTGCTGGGCAAAGTTAGCGTCCCTTGTCACCATGGAAACGGGACAGCACCACTTTATTGGCTGCTTCTAGCCATTCTATTTTAAAGAGATAGTGCACACAGGCAAGTCTTTAAATTGTCCCAGGGACATTTTTACAGTTATTTAAGAGTTAGCCTATAACTTGTATCATGGATGAATGGTCCAGCGAGTAAGAAATCCATACCCTTAGTAGTTTTAAAGTACAGAGTTCACATGAGACATTCCAGACTGATAGCCTTAGAAATTCTAGTGCCCTTCATTTAGTGCGTGAACCAGAACAGCACAGGCATTTACTGTACGAGCATTCCTCTTTACCCAGATCAGGAAGAAAAACCACCAGTGAAACTTTGAATAGTTTCATTGTCACGTTCACTTCAATCCTTCCTTGTGGGAGATAAGAATGAAAAATTATTGCCCTTTGTATTAGTCATTATTTCTTTATAATAAGGATGCCTCTTTTCTAGAAACTAGACCACCAACTAATTTTATAGGTCAGTGAACAGCATCCAGATAGTTGAAATTTCTATACTAAAATTATTTTCCACTGTACATATCTGCAATTGGTATTGCTAACTCTCTCAACTTAATCACAAGTCTCATGATACTAGGTGTTCCAGCTTCTCAAATTATGAGAATTTGAGCTCTATTTTTTAGCCCCTTATGTTGGATGGAAAAAAGTTGGAAAATATAAATGCTATGTACCCTAAAGTTTCAGGAACCTACAGGCAAAAAGCAAAAAGAAAAGAACTTTAACACATTTGGACCAATCTTATGATTATGAAAAAATATTTACAGTAGGCAATACCATGTAACATGCTTCTGCTACAATACATATATATTTAGGGTTATGTTGCTTCAGTGACTTGGGGTTGACACTATAGCAGGATTCAATGAAAGGCTTCAACGTTGTATAATAGGACAACTGGTGTCTGCTTTGAAGTTCCTGAAGGCATGCTTGCCTAGATGTAATTAATCCTGTGAGTAGTAGTCATGTTGAACATGACATATAGGGCAAAAGACAAGAGACAGTAATTACGATGGTGCCTTTTATTGGATTAACTTCACTTGCAACCACACTCTGGAACACTATGGGACGCTCAGGTGAAAGTTGTACATAGATTTATGTGTGCGCCAAATGGCCTCAGCAAAGCAGTCACAGAGCCTGTCACCTGCGATTCTGACTTCATAGGCTGATAGTTGGATTCTGTCTAACAGTCTGTATGTTGATAATTGACTTAATGATCTATAAGGCCCTTCACGGTCTGGGCCCCTCGTACCTCAGGGACCACCTCGCCCTCCGCGCCCCAGAGCGGCTCCTTCGGTCTTCTGGGGAATTGGGGATGCCTTCTTGGAGGTCCCCCGTGTTAAGCGGGGGGCGACAATGGAGAGGGCATTCTCGGTGGCCGGGCCGCGCCTTTGGAAATCCCTCCCGGAGGAAGCTCGCCTGGCCCCAAGCATTTTAACATTCAGACGGGCTTGTAAAACCTGGCTGTTTGCCCAAGCCTTTGGGGAGGGTGGGTTAGGGTTTTTAGCTTTACCTTATCCTTATTTTATTTTTATTTTTAGTTATCCTAACCCTGTTTTAAATTGTTTATATTATTAGGATTGTTTTATATTTATAGTATTGTATTTTTTTACTTTTTAAAATTGTTAGCCACCCTGAGCTGTTTTTACAGGAGGGGCGGGGTATAAATTGATACAAATAAATAAATAAAAAATAAATAAAACTCCAGAAGCCCCATGCTTGACTGGTGGACTGATTGGGAAGACAGGCCCTGAAATGAAGAGGGGAAAGGCCTGTCATGAATCCCAATAGGGACAGGTGTGTGGAGATGGATTTAGGATGACAAACAGCTTTTTTCTCTTTTCCCACACTTCAGGCTGAAAAAGACACAATTGTTAAGGACAAGAAAATTAGTCAATGATAATTCTGCTCACTGCAGCACCCACACATTCCCCAGAATTCAACTTAAAGTCTAAACAAGCTTTATAAAAGATAAATTATGTGCAGCAACAAAACAGAGAGTTACCAAATTAAAATAATTAACAGGAACAATTAGTATGAGATACTGTTAAAATGATATTATAAATGAAACTTTGCATGTGCATTTAGCATGCTCAGTCCTGGAAGGGCAATAGAATTCTTCAGTTTCCTGTTGGGTCAAAGCCCAGAGAGACTCGTGTTCACTGTTTCCCCTCCATTGGCAACAATAGGGAAAATGCTGTGCACATGGCTTCCTGCCTGTAACAGCTTCTCATTTACCAACTCACCTCAAGATTTCTTCATTCCAGCCTTGCCCCATCTAAAAAAAGATTTTCCGCCTCTCCCTTTATTTGAAAGCTATATCCCTTATTTCAGAACTCCACATGGTATCAGACTTCCAAAAACCAGACACTTCAGGATTCCATTGTTTTGAAAATGTTGATCCTTTCAACTCTCAAGGTACAAAAAAGCCTTGAAAACGGAACCACAAATTTGTATAAATTAATTAATGAACACTATGCTAATTTGCAATAACCCATAGCCCAACACTAAGGCTGGGCTAAAGAAATGTTATTTTAAGAGAGAACTTGAAGTATGAATTTCCACTCACATAATCCAGACTCTCTTTTACTTCTTTTCAAAACTCCCTGTTCTGTTTGAGCTAAGAAAAGAGAGATGGTGTATAGGAACAAGAGTCAGTGCAAGTGAGCCAGATTGGGGTAAGGGGTGCTCTATCTGAGCTCAAGCTAGATTTCTTTAGTCTACAGAGGTATGTGGCAAGGTGGATAATATATATTGTTTAATATATTCATTAATGATTTGGAAAAGGGAGTAAATAGTGAGGTGATCAAATCTGCAGTTGGCAAAGTTATTCAAGGTACTTAAAACCTTAACAGACTGTTAAGAATTACAGGAGGATTTTATGATACAGGGTGACTGGGCATCTAAATGGCAGATGAAATTTAATGTTGACATGTGCAAAGGGATGCACATAAGGAAAAATAATCCAGACTATATGTACACAATTCTGGGTTCTAAATTGGGAGTTACCACTAAGGAAAAGGACCTTGGAGTCATTGTGGACAATACATTTAAATCCTCATCTCAGTGTGCAGTGGTGGTCAAAAACGCAAACAATGTTAGAAATTATTTGGAAAGGGAGAGAGAATAAGACTGAAAATATCATAATGCGTCTATATAAATCTATGGTGCAACTGCACCTTGAGTACCGTGTGCAGTTCTGTTTGCCCCATCTCAAAAAAGATATAGTAGGAATAGAAAAGGTACAGATAGACCAAATATAAGGGGTATGAAAGAGAGGATATGTGGGTTGGGGCTCTTCAGCTCAAAGAGGCGACAAAGGGGATATGATAGAAGTTTATAAAATCATGAGTGGTGTGGAACGGGTTAATAGGGAGCTATTATTTACCCTCTCAAATAGTACTAGAACTAGGAGACACTCCATGAAACTAACTGGCAGCAGATTTAAAACAAATAAAAGGTATTTTTTCACTTAACGTGCAATTAACTTACAGAATTTGCTGTCAGAAGACGTAGTTACAACTGCTTTTGAAAAAGGATAAGTGTTTGGAGGGTAGGTCTGTTAATGGCTATTAGCCAAGTACGTATGGGGTACATAACCTCTGGGGGGAGCTGGGAGTGAACAACAGGGAATGGATTGTCCCATTGTGACCCATTGAGTACTTCTCCCAAGCAACTGAGATCACCAACGATAATCTTATGGCTAAATCTAATCGCCTCTACTCCATTCTTATCTTCCTTGACCTCTCTGCTGCCTTCGATACTGTTGACCACTCACTCTTGCTGGACTCACTTCACTCCCTTGACTCCATCCTTGACTGGTTCTCCTCCTACCTCTCTGACCACTCCTTCAAGGTGTCTTTTGCCAACTCCACCTCCTCCTCCTTTTTCCTCTCAGTTGGTGTTCCCTAAGGCTCTGTCCTTGGCCCTCTCCTCTTCTTTATCTATACTGTGTCCCTAGGAAAACTCATTGCTTCCCATGGCTTCCAATATCAGATTCATGTCTATGCTGATGACACTCAACTCTCTCTCTCTACACCCTCTCTCCCTCCCTCCATCTGTTCAAGCTTGCCTCACCAGCTGTGTTTCTGATATCTCTACGTCAACTCAAACTCAACATGGCTAAAACTGAACTCCTTATCCACCACCACCACCACCACATACTTCCTTTCCCTCCTCCCTGTCGAACCTTATTGACGGGGTCACCATCCTTCCTCTCTCCCAAGCCTGTAGCTTAGGCTTAATCTTTGACTCATCCCTTTCTTTTAAACCCTACATCGACCCTGTTGCCAAATCCTGTCACTTCTCCCTCCATAACATTGCTAAGATTTGCCCTTTTCTCTCTGTCTCCTCTGCCAAAACCCTTATTCATGCCCTGGTCATCTCTCGCCTCGTTTACCGTAACCTCCACCTCACTGGCCTCCCCCGCTCTCCCCTTTCTCCCCTTATCTCCGTCCAAACCTCTGCTGCCATGGTCATCCACCTCTCCCGTCGCTTCGTTCACGTGCAGCCCCTTCCTCTTCCCTTTTAACTGGCTCCCCTTTCCTGAACAAATCCTGAACAAGCTCCTAGTCTTCACCTATAAAGCTCTTCACAACCTTGCTCCTCCCTACCTCTCTGCACTAATTTCCCTCCATACTCCAGTCCGTGAACTCCGCTCCTCCTCTTTCTATCCCAGACCCTGGCCAGTTCTCACTTTGGGGTCATTCCCCTATTTCACCAGCAGGAGACAGAAACGTCTTTTTTCTGTGCATGTGCAGGGGAATGATCCTCCCTCTCACTCCAATTTCGTTTCTGCCTCTGGAACCAGCAGGAGCAGCAGATCTTAGAAGCTCCCCATAGAGGAACCCTTAAAAATCCCCCCGAACTTGGGGGATACAGTGGCCAGAGCAACTCGATAATAGGGCAGGCCACCTCCGAGAGCGGGCTCAAGCCCACAGAACAGTTTACCACCTGCAGAGCAGGGAGAGCAAGAAGCGCACATGTAGCGCTGGCGGCCTCATCTCTGGCCAGCTCCCCTAGTCCCTGCCTTCCCACCGGCCGAGCTCGGACCTGTGCTGCGGCCCTGGTCCCGCAGCTTCTCCATCAGGCTGGTGGTTACCTTACCCCGCGCAGAGGCCCAGCTACCGAGGAACCAGGATGGTACCGGGTAAGCCCCGATCCGCCCCCAATCAGGCCAGGGAACCCCCAAGGGAAGAACCGAGGGAGCAGGCCAGGGAACCACCTTGAGAACAGTGTGCGGAAGGGGTTGTGGACACAGAACAGGCCACAGCTCCAGAGCCCCCTCCCTCCAGGGACTAGGACAAGTGCTGGGAAGAATCATGTCCTCCCTGGATTTGATCTCCGAGGAAGGCAGGGGGCGCCCGAGAGCAAAGAGGAGACGTTCTCCGTCTACTGCTTTAGACTCAGGCAAAAAAACAAGAAAAAAGGCAGGAAAGGGTAAAAAAACCTGCTAAAGCCAGACCCCAACTCCTTGACTCCCCAGAGCATCGCTCCCACTCCAAGGAGGAACCCTCCTGTAAGTCAGGGGAGGAAGGGGCAAGGGGAGAGGATCCTACCCCAAAAGCCCGCAAAGAGCCCTTGCGCAAAGCCAGACAGGCACCCCCGATCAGGGACTCCTCAGAGGAGGAGGAAGCAGCACAGGACTCAGATGGAGACTCACAAGGGAATCCGAATCCTCCCTGGAGGAAGGCCAGCTCCCCCTCCCCGAACAGCCATTCTCCCTACCTACTGATCAGAAGAAGGAATTCCACATGCAGTATAGAGATGAGCTGATGAAGCAGGTGATAAAAACCCTGCAACTTAAAGAGAAGGTAGAGAAAGATGACTCCTCTGACTCAGAGGAGGAGCTCCCCAGGGTGCACATTCCACAAGTCCATGGGAAGGATAAAAGAATCCCCTTACACAGAGCGTTTGAAAAATTAATAATATCTGAGTGGAAACAACCTGGCAGATCCTGTAGAATGACGAAGACCCAAGAGGTTTTGTGCTCGTTCTCTAGGCGCAAGGAAGGGCTCTTCCGCACTCCCAAGGTAGATGCGGTGGCAACTTCCCAGGCGCGTCAAACAGTGTTTCCCAAAGAGGGAGACTGTTACCCTAAGGATGCCACAGACAAGGGCATTGAATCTGCCCTGAGAAGGAAATTTGAGGCATCAGCCATGGAACTCCATATGACCATGGTTACCTCATATGTCACCTGAGCCCTAATTAGCTGGTTTCAAGACATCCAGGACCCCAATATCTGTGAGAGAAAATTGAAAGTCATGACGACACATATACTCCTGGCCATCACCTTCATGGCAGACTCCTCCAGAGATACTCTCTCTTGGGTCTCCAGGGCAGCGACTGCTAGCGTTACAGCTAGGCGCCATTTGTGGCTGAGATCCTGGAACAGAGATTCGGTAGCCAAAAACCTACTAATATCTACCAGGAGGCCAAACTGTTCTGCACGTGCCTTGACAAGGTCTTGGCTGATGCCAACAACAAAGCCAAGAGACAAACGCTGCAACAGTTCACTACAAAAAAGAAGTCCTTTCGTCCCCCATACGGTTCACAGGGAACTTGGCAGCATTTAGAAAGGGATACTCCCAGACTCAATTTTCCCGGGAGGACAAGTTCAAGCCCAAATGGCAGGGAAAAAAGAAGTTCCCCAACCAGGGCCAGCCCAAACACGCTTCAGGCCCGGGCCAATTCAAACAGGACTGATTATGGGACTGAGGCGGACATAAGGGGCGGGCTGCGAAGTTTCATGCAGATGTGGGCAGATTTGACCTCCGATGCCTGGGTATTGGAGGTCATTACACAGGGGTACCCAATAGAGCTACGAAACCAACCCCCAATTTTTTCCCCTCACTTCTTCTGTCTCCTCCAAGCAGGTGAAACACCAGGCAATGCTGGCAGAAATTAACAGGCTCCACTCCATCAGAGCAATAGAGTCGGTTCCTCCTGGTGAGCAGGAACAGGGTCTATACTCAATCCTGGTCCTGGTCCCAAAGAAGTCGGGCAAGTGGAGAGCGGTGCTGGACGTGAAGCGCCTGAACAAGAGAGTGAGGATGAGAAAGTTTGTATGGAAACACTAAAGACCATGTCAAGCCATCTCCAAGAACAACTGACTGACCTCCCTGGACCTAAAAGAAGCTTACCTGCACGTCCCCATCAGACAGGACAGGAAGCGGCTAAGGTTTGCTGTCAGCATGATTGTGTGCGAGTTTGGCACACTGCAAATCGAAATCGACCTGCCTGCGACACCCAAAACCACAAAGGCACAGTTATTCATATCACAATCCCTCCACCGGGAGGCAATGGCCACGAATGCACTCAACCAAGCATGGCCGTCTGTTCTGCTCTATGCCTTCCCTCCGTTCCCGCTGATTGCAAAGACAGTGGCGAAGGCCCATGGAGAATGAGCTCACATGATCCTAGCGATGCCCTATTGGCCAAGAAGGCCCTGGTTCGCAGACCTGTTTGAGGCTGCCACCTCTCCCAAATTTATTAAGTCAGGGTCCAATAGTTTACGAGGATTTGGCACTACTCAAACTGACTGTGTGGAAATTGAACGCAAAGCCCTGAAAGATCTGAGCTATTCCGATGCAGTCCTCAAAACTCTCCTTTCCTCTAAGCAGCAGTCCACCTGCAGGATTTACCAATCCACCTGGCGAACATTTAGGGACTGGTGTGGGTCCCAAGCTGTAGATCCAGGGTCAGTGGGGATCCCTGAAATACTGATTTTTTTGCAGGCAGGCTTGGACAAGGGGTTAAAACCCAACACACTGTCCAGACAAGTAGCTGCCCTGGACTCAAGTTTTCCTTGCAGCAAGGGGGGTTTAAGGTGACAGGGCATTCCCTTGCCAGGCACTTCCTAAAAGTGGCCAAGATACTATCCCACCCGGTAGTCCAAAGATATCCCTCATGGAATTTGAACCTGGTATTGTGGGTTCTCTCTGATATTCCTTCGAGCCTATCAAAACGATCTCCTTGTATTTTTTATCCCTCACGGTGGCCTTTCTGGTGGCGGTCACCTCTGCTCAATGGATGTCAGAGCTGGGGGCCCTATCAGTCGAACCTAACTTTTGCTCCTTTTAGAAAGAGGCTGTGGTCCTTTGCCTTAATCAGGCATTTGTACTGAAGGTTAATACCTTTTTTCATAGATCACAGGAATTAGTGCTACCCTCATTCTGCCCGAGACCCAGTCACCCTAAGGAGAAGTCCTGGCATTGTTTGGATGTTCTGAGAGCTCTTAAGGTATACCTGAAGAGGACATCCGACTTTCAACAATCCTCAGCTCTGTTCGTGAATATTAAGGCAGGTCAGAAGGGTCTGAAGGCCTCTAAGGCAGTGATCTTTAGGTGGGTCACTCAGTGCATCGTGGAAGCATACAAGGCCCAGGGTAGGACTCCCACTGGAAATATTTGGGCATATTATATTAGGGAAGCGGCAGCCTCTGCTACCTTCAAGTCCAGAGCCTCCTATGAGGAAGCATGCAGCGCAGCCACCTGGGCGTCCCTGCATACATTCGTGAAACACTACAAAATTCTGCTATCAGTCCGCTGAGGTAGCATTTGGGAGAAGGGTAATGCAGGCAGTGTTAGATTAACTCTGTTGTGCTCCCTCTCATTTTGATTAGCTTTTTTCTACTGCTTTGGGACATCCCCAAAGTCAGAATTGGCCGGGTTCTGGGATAGAATACATAATCGGGACTCTTACCTGGTGAATTCTTTTTCTATCCAAGACACCGGACAGTTCTCCAGCCCACCCGCTGGGCAACAGAGTGAGACAAAACCTCTTCAAGAGGGTCTTAGAACTGTATCAGATTACAAAACAAAACAAAAAAACCCCCTTTATATTGTGTTTATAGGTTGGAGGTATCTACCTCCGCATTGGGAATCTCTTCCCTTTTTTCAATATTGTGGGTTGGAGTTCTGACTAGTTAGTTTATGAGTTTATTTCCTACAGATGGCCCTTCGGCTGTGGGACTTACTGGAGTGAGAGGGAGGATCATTCCCCTGCACATGCGCAGGAAAAAGAAGTTTCTGCCTCCTGCTGGTGAAATAGGGGAACGATGCCAAAGTGAGAACTGTCCAGTATCTCGGATAGAGAATTCCCCAGGTAAGAGCCCCAATTTTCTAGTCTCCTCTCTTACCTTCCCATGCCTCCCCTGCTCCCTTAAGCACCTTCATCCCTTCTCCCTAGTTGCCGCCATGCCTGGAACTCCTTCCCTGCCCACATCTGCCTCGCCCCCTCCCTTCGTATCTTCAAATCCCTCCTCAAGACACACCTCTTCCACTCTGCCCTCCCCAACTCCTCACTCCTGCTGATACCTACCATCAGTAACCTTGTCAGTAACCCGGCTCTTTGGACCTGTCATCTGCTGTGTTCTCCCTCTACCCAGCTGACCTTTCTGATTGCTGGGGCCCAGCCACCGCCAGACCCAGGGCCAGGGCCGCTTAAAGTTTCTGCACTGCCTATGGCAGAGGGTGGAACTGTGGAGGCATTCTGACCTAAAAGGAATGAGACCTTGTATGGCTTGGACTTTGGGTCTTGCTGTTTGACTATTGGGAACTTGTGCAGGGAGGAGGAGTGTTTGAACCAGGCTAAGTGAACCCCTCAGTAACCTTGTCAGCAAGCCGGCTTTTTGGACCTGTCATCTTCTGTGTTCTCCCTCTACCCAGATGACCTTCCTGATTGCTGGGGCGCCCCACCTAGCCAGCGCTGGACCCAGGGCCACTTAAAGTTTCTGCACTACCTACGGCTGTGCCATAGGCGCACACCTGGGCAGCGCGCCTAAGGACTGCACGTGGCCTTAAGCGCCACCAGGGCGCCGGGGCACTCCGTCTTTTCTCCCTGTGAGCTGGAGCCTATTTTGTGTATATCTATATCCATTTGTATTGTGTGTGGTCATAGCAATCGAGGGAGATATTCTCTGTAAGAGCCTGAACTGTCTAGGCAGGGATTATGGAGTTGAGGTCTCGTGCTGCCCGCCCCCCTGTTAATTTGGCAACTGAAATCGAACAAGCTGAAAGAAGCTATGGGCAGTTAAAGTCCTCCACCTCTACTCAATCTAAGGTGATTAATTACTTCTTCCCCCGTTCTTTGGTAAGAGGTAGTGGAGAAGATGCACATGTTAACACTGCATATTTCTCAGGAAATCACCCAATTGTGCTGTCACAGGAGGCTAACATTCCAGATCCACTCCCCAATGTTGCAAATTTATTTACCCATCTTTCATCCCTAAGCAAGAGATTTGATGATTATACGATAAGGCAGGAGTTAGACAAAGATACTCGATTTAAAGAACTGGAGGAAAAATTGGATCACGTGCATGAGCTCCTCTTTTCTATGAAGGTCTTAGTAGGAGGTTTGTGGCTGGAATTTAACAATTTCAATGCCACTTCTCACTCCTCCACTCCTGTGGTCCCCTTAGGGTGTAATGCAGCCACCCAAACTGATAATCTTTCCAATGGGATTACTTTTCCTACCCATTCTCCATGCAGCCCCGGTCTGCCATCTTCTGGGGACACGTACCTGACCGTGACATCAGTGGTTACCTGCACAGGAGGGTGGGAATGATTACCAGATCCTAAGGCTCCCACAGGAGACACAATTTTTGCCAGCATTTTCCCTTAATCAACTTGTCTATCTCCTCCCAGGGATAATCCCCTTAGTGCCATACAGGGAGGCCCTGTGGGCTCTCTTTTGAGTAATAAAACCCCTTTGGGGGAATTATGTGATAATTCTATGGATCAAGTAGTTTGCTCTCATCACGGGTTTGATATATATTCCCCCAATAACATCACTACGAAATTGGCTCCTGCTAAAGTCTGGCCTCAAGATACTAATGAGCATTGGGCTCCTGCTATTATTTTTCACCTAAATAAGAGAAAGAGATTCGGATTTTTGAAGCATGATGCCCTGGACCTTGCCAGACTTTTGAACTATATTAAGTTCACTATGGGAATCACAATTCATTTAGGGCAGGTTGTTGATATGATCCCTCTGTTAAGCAGGGGCCGATTCCTTGGGAGGGAATTAGTATTTAATTAATTAAAGTCGCACCAGCCGAGCCTGGGCTCATGTGCGGAGCCAGCTCAAAGAACCTTGTTTGAAGTAGCAACCTTCAGAAGGTTGCTACTTCAAACAAGGTTCTTCGAGCTGGCTCCGCACATTGTCACTGGTTTGTGTGCACGCGCACACACAAACCAGTGAGTCAACACCCTCCCTCCCCCCAAGGCTTCCTAAGGAAGCCTTCAGGGTCAAAACGGAGGCATTTTCTCCCTTTATGCGGAGTGGGCAGCTAGAAGTGCCGTCCATTCCGCTTAAAGGAACCCCGCAATTAAATAGTGCCGGCAGGGGGCACTATTTCATTGTGGGGGCCGGGCAGGGGAACAGTCCATACCTGGGTGCCCAACACGGGCACCCCCGGGGATGGGGGGGAGGGAGGCTGGGAGCTGCCGTGCATGCAGCTCCCAGCCTCCCCCCCTCCCTTCTCCCTGAGTCCCTTCCAATGCTCCCAGGCCCGGGCATGAAGCACTGTGCACAGGAGCAGCAGGAACTGAGCCTCCTGCTGGCTTCCCTGTGTGCTGCTTGAGGCGCAGCCCAGGCATGAAGCAGCGCATGGGGAAGCAGCAGGAGGCTCAGCTCCTGCTGCTCCCACGCACGCTGCTTCAAGCCCAGGGACAGGACGGCCGAGGAGGAGTGGCTCGCAGTGAGGACGAGCGACGGCGACGAGGGAGCACCGAGCTGGCCCGTGGTGAGTTAATTGCGGGGGCCCGGGGATGAGCGAGGGGGATGGGGGACCTGCTGGAGGGAGGAGGGGGGAGCGAGGGGGGCTGGTCACCACTCCCCTCCTCGAGAAACCAGGAGCCCTGGCTCCCAGGCTGGGAGCCAGGGCTCCTGGGTTCTCCGGGAGGGGAGTGGGGACTAGTGGGTTAGAGCAGGGGGCTGGGAGCCAGGACTCTTGGGTTCTCCGGGAGGGGAGTGGGGGCTAGTGGGTTAGAGCAGGGGCTTGGGGGGCTGGAAGCCAGGACTCCTGGGTTCTCTGGGAGGGGAGTGGGGGCTAGTGGGTTAGAGC
>QEPC01014514.1:3995700-4037452 GCA_003113815.1 Sphenodon punctatus
GGGTTTATAAATTATTTATTTTAAGCTTGATGTGCATGTAGACTGTGTTTTCTTCCATCCGATGTTAACCCAGGGAACTCCTTGCTGCTGTGTTGTGCCAGTGTTTCCCTGTGTTTGGGATTTATACATTACTTATTTTAAGCTTGATGTGCATTGTAGACTGTGTTTTCTTCCATCCAATGTTAACCCTGGGAACTCCTTGTTGCTGGGTTATGCCAGTTTTGTCAGTGTTATGCCGGTGTTTTGGGTGTTTCCCTGTTTATAAATTATTTATTTTAAGCTTGATGTGCATGTAGACTGCGTTTTCTTCCATTCAATGTTAACCCTGGGAACTCCTTGCTGCTGGGTTTTGCCAGTGTTTTGGGTGTTTCCCTGTGTTTTGGGTTTATAAATTATTTATTTTAAGCTTGATGTGCATGTAGACTGTGTTTTCTTCCATCTGATGTTAACCCTGGGAACTCCTTGCTGCTGGGGGTTATGCCAGTGTTTTGGGTGTTTCCCTGTGTTTTGGGTTTATAAATTATTTGTTTTAAGTTTGATGTGCATGTAGACTGTTTTCCTCCATCCAATGTTAACCCTGGGAACGCCTTGCTGCTGGGTTTTGCCATGCTACTGGCCTATCGTCCCCCTGGCTCCGCCCCTAGGCCGGTCTGGCCTTACTGCCCCAGTGCCCCTCCAACATCAAAACCCACGAGCCGCCCCTGGTGATGCATGTGTTTTGATGGAATCTATTTTTAATTATCTGCTCCCATATATCACTAAGGAGGTACCTGTACATCTGAATAGGAAGTGTCAAACCAATAACAATACCTGGTATGATCAAGATTGCAGAGTTGCCAAGGCCGCTCTAGACAAGGCTAGGAGAACCTAGAGCAGGTACCATCTGAAAGTTGATTGGGATCTGTATGTTTCTAAAAGGAAGGAATATTATTCCCTATTGAGGACCAAGAGGGCTCTTAAGGCCGCCCAAATTTGGGCTGATTTACAGGTTGCGGCTAAAGCTCAGGATTCAACTAGATTATGGAAATTGCTTAATAGCTGACAGCAGAAGGGTAGGGTACTGAAATCATCCCAAATTAAGGATGAATCTTGGACCTCCTTTTATAGGGAATCTGTACCGTGACTCCTGCCCTGAACTAGCTGACTGGACCCTTTCAGCATCCTTGAATTCAGTACCCAGCGTACAATTCTCCTCTTTCGCCCCGATAGTTAGGGAAAGGGAAGTGTTTGAGTTTATTTGTAAGCTCCAACCTGGTAAAGCTGTGGGCATGGATGGCATCCCTCCAGAAATGTTCAAGGATAATCCTGGATGGTGGGTCCCTGTTCTTGCTAGGTTTATTACAGCCATACATGTGACTCGCTCAATTCCCAGTGCCTGGGTGGTGGCTATTTTTATACCCATTTTCAAGAACGGGACCCCTAATGAACCTACCTGTTATAGACCTATCAGTCTCCTGTGTAGGGTAAGCAAATTATATGCCCGAGCTGTTTTGACTGCTTTGGAAGAGTGGGTTCAAGCTCATTCTCTCATAGCAGAAGAGCAGGCAGGATTTTGGGCAGGTAGTAGACATTGGACAACTGCTTCATACTATTGCATTTAATCAACAAATATGTTCGAATAAAGAGAACAAAATCATTTGTAGTCTTTATAGATTTGACTAAAGCCTTCGACTCTGTGCCCAGGAAGCTTCTATGGCAGAAACTATATAATATGGGGATTAACTCTGTTCTCTTAGAATGACTAACCTCTCTGCATGAGGGTACCAAGGCGGTGGTTAGAGTGGGCCCCTATGGTCGGACCACTAGCTCTTTCGTGTTACAGCAGGATGTGAGGCACGGATGCCTTCTGGCTCCCTTCGGTTTAATCTCTTTATTAATGATCTTGTCTATACGGTAGGAGCCGTCCATACTACTCCCCCTCTTGTACAAGGGAGACCAACCTCGATACTGCTTTATGCAGATGATATAGTCCCGATATCCCAGTCAAAGCAGGGCCTTCAACAGTGCCTGAATGCCCTTAATCTCTTTTGTGTCCAAAATCATATGGCAGTTAATGGCAGTAAATCTAAAGTCGTGTGTTTTGGCACGACCTCCCCAAAATTTGGCTGGAGGATTAGCTCACAGGAAATATCTTGGATAACTTACTATTCTTACCTCGTGCTTGTTTTCTCAGCGTCGCAGGCCTTGAGAGCTAATCAAGAGTGTTGGGCATCTAAGGCATCCCAGTCAACTGCTGGGATATTAAGAGTGTTTCATTCCGCTCCGGTGACTTCACTTGATTTAGTTGTCGATGTCTTGAGAGCCAGGGTCCTTCCCCAACTTTTGTATGGATCTGAATTAATGTTTTATAGCTGTGACTCCAGATGGGAATTGTGTAGTAGTTAGTGGAGCATTATTGCTCTTCTATCTTCACCCTTCACGGGTTTAGTTCATCTTTACCATTTTATGTTGGGGGTATTAGCAGATTTACGATTGCCAATGTCATTTCTATCTTTAATTTTATTATATTGTTTTTTCCTACTTTGTATTTTTAAATTTTGTCTATATTGGATTGTTTTTATTTTTATAGCATATTTGTTGGATACAAATAAACTAAATAAATAACACCTACCATCCAGAACAATGTTACCGGAGGTCTGTGTACTCATATCCTCACCGCATGGACCAGCCAGCTAGCATTCTCGATGTAACCATTTAAAAAATAAATAAAAATGTGCACCTGAGACTTCGCATCTTTGTGAATGTTACACCCCTTGTCGCTCCATTTCCCTTCCTTCATTTCCCCCGCCACCCCCCCCTTGTCTCTCAGATTGTAAACTTAGGGCAGGGACTATGTCTTTTCCATTACTTTGTAAAGTGCCAGGTACATTGCTGGTGCTATATAAATGCTTGCTAATAATAATAAATAATTGGCCACTGTCAGACAGGATGCTGGGCTCGATGGACCACTGGTCTGATCCAGTATGGCACTACTTATGTTCTTATGGGTGGAGCAGAGTAATATTGTCCCTACCCAGAGATCTCGCTGCTGTAACATTCATTACAGCAGGCAGAGGAGCTTCTAGAATCCACCTTCGGCTCTCCTTTCCCAGAAACCCCTCCAGAAACCTCTATATGGGAAGGAAGGGTTTTCTTTTTCCTGCTTGAGTCCTGTATGCTTCCAATTGTTTGGAGGAATTTATTTATTTATTGCATTTTTACCCCAGCCCCATTTCGCACACAGGCGATTTGGGGCGCCTGACATAAATAGTACAAACAAAAATATATTAGAAATATAAATATATAAATATACAAAATACATATAAAATTCACCCCTGATGTGGGTAGAAACATCCCACCTACTCCCCACTAACCCATTCCACACTCTCCCGCCCCACCCCCGAACAGCTGACGGAAGAGCCAGGTTTTACAGTTTTATTGGAAAACAAGGAGATCCAGGCGGAGGTGAATCTCCACCAGAAGGGCATTCCATTGCGACCGTGCAGCCGCCGAGAACGCCCGCCTATCCATTCGGACCCACCAATACAGCGGGATCTCCAGAAGGGCGCTCCTGGATGATCGTAGGGGCCGGCTGGGGTCCCAGGGGGTGAGGCGATCCCTCAGGTAAGCAGAGCCCAGACCGTATAGGGCTTTAAAAGGTCAACACCGGCACCTTGAATTGTATGTGCTCCCTGTGGCCTGTCCCAGTAAGCAGATAGGCCACTGCATTTTGCACCAGCTGCAGCTTCCGAACCATCACCATGGACAGCCCCACGTAGAGCGCATTGCAATAGTCCAGTTTTGAGGAGACAAATGCATGGATGACAGTGGTGGAGTTGGAGTCAGACATATGGGCGGAGCCTCCTCACCAGATGTAATTTGTGAAAGGTGCCCCCGGCCATAGCCGACACCTGGGAATCCAGAAGCACTCCCAGGCTCCACGCAGATGGAACCAACAGAGGGCGAACACCCGCAATGAGAGTGCTCCCAGCTCACTGACCCCCACCAGCATCACCTCTTTCTTGTTGGGACTGAACTTGTCAGCTTGACCTCATCCAATCCCCCACAGCGGCCAAGCATTAGGACAGCAAGGAGACAGCAGGGCCTGGGTAGGTTGAAAAAGATAAATACAACTGGGTGTCATCAGCATATTGGTGACCATGAACCCCACAGCTGCAGACAACCTCCCCAAGTGGCTTCATATACACACTGAACAAGAGTGGAATCTTGCAGAACGCCACACGAAAGGTTTCCAGAGGAGGAAGTACAGTTCCCTAGTACCACCCACTGTGATCTACCTGCAAGGTAAGAACAGAACCACTGCAAAATGGTCCCGTCTGACCCGGCCAGGTCCTGCAGCTCATGGTTCATGGTATCAAAAGCTGCAGATAGAACCAGCAGGGTCATATGACCCACATTGAGCTCTACCAGGAGGTCATTGGCCAAGGACACCAATGCCATCTCTGTCCATAACCCAGGCTAAAGCCTGACTGCATGGGATCAAGTAAACAGGTGCTGTCCAGATGCGTCTGCAGCTGATGGGTCACCACCCGTTCAATAACCTTCCCTAAAAAGGTTATTGACCTTCCCTCTAACCTTCCCTGGCGAATTATCGGCCTGTCTCTAACCTTCCCTAAAAAGGCAAGGTTAGAGGAAGGCCGATAATTCACTGGGGCATCGTGAGGAGATGGTTTCTTGAGGCAAGTCTGGATCACTACCCCCTTGAGGCAGTCTGGCATCCTCCTCTCCCAGAGATGTTGAAAACCCTCATAAATCACCCCCACCAGCACTGACCCCAACGTCTCCCTGGAGGCCTTGACCAACCAGGACAGGCATGGATCTAACACACAAGCTGTGGCCCAAACAGACCCCAGGACATCTGCTGCCTTGGTAGGTGTCACCGATTGAAATTCATCCCATAAATCATGACCAGACAGGGCATTCCTAACCTGACTCTGCCACTGCATCCGAAATGGCAGAGTCAAAGTCATGCTCAATGCGAGTGATTTTGTCTGCAAAGTATGCTAGAAACATGTCAGAGCAGGCCTTGGACAAATCCAGTTCCAGGCAGAGATAGGGTGGAGAAACCAGCCTCCTCCCCACCTGGAAAAGCTTCTCTGGACACGACTGAGTGGACGCTATGAGGGCAGCAAAGAACAGTTTCTTTGCTGGCCGCACAGCCATGACATGGACACCTAGGAGCCACTCAATCAGTGGCCTCAGCCAGCCAGCTGTTCCAAAAGACCACGATACCATTGATGGAGTGACTGTCGAGGTCAACAGATATCTCCCCCAGGGCATTCAGAAACCCATTTGGTGCCAGAAGTCTCCAGGGGCAGACCATCCTAATTGGTCCCACACCCCTACAGTCAGGTATGCCCTTTATCATGTGTCGGGCCCTCCGCCACCTGGGACAGCCCCATGGTTGCCATGGCAGTCATGAAGTCCTGCTCCACCTCATGCAATCTAGCCTCAGCATGGATATTTAAGTCCCTCAGGACAATTTAGAGGGAAAGGGCTCCCAGCCACAGTGAGGCACAATGAACTCTCAGCCACACATTCTATGCTCCTCTCTGGCCAGACCAGGCGAGGAGCATAGGGACCATGACATAGCAAGGCTGTGGTGGGCCTGGTCTCATGTCCCAGTGATGGGTCCCCTAAAGGAAAGGAGGTGGAGTCTCCGAGTGGACACACTCCACCCTTGCCCATTAGCAGGATCCTTTATGTTCAGAGTGAAAAGGGGCAGAGTGTGGGCTCCATCCTCCTCTGCCCATTATGATTTTCTAGCCGTTCACAGCACCCCCACCCCAGTCCAATAGAGTCTTGCTACTCAATAAGCATTTGTGCGTAGGTAGACCTTTCCCCCAGGATGCATTGCACGCCATACATACAACTAGGGACACACCAAAGAGAAGAAAGCTTGACTTCACTTTTTGGTAGGTATGTTAAAACCAAGTGCCCTTAAATGGCTATTCTAGAAAAGCAAGAGAACATTGGCTACATCATTGTCAAGATGGCATGCAAGGTGTTTCACAGCTGGATATTCTCTTTTAATAGTACACATTAATCCTCACCAAAGGGTTCCCTCTACAACCCAAGGTATTTGTAAAGAAGCAAGGCAGGGTGGGGGTGGAGTGGCCCGGCCCGTGGCTGCTAAGATGCACAGAAGTGCTTGGGGAGGAATTCTTAACAGGTGGCTCCCAGCGTGGCAGCTGTCTTGCACTCCTCCTGCCACGGTCCATGGAGGAGGGAAGAGTGCTGGTCTGGTCTCTGAAACAGACATGTCCCTGGCGTGAGTGTCGTCGCCAGTTCTTGTAACTTGCAAAGGTCATGTCCCCCGCCCACAGTGCCTATACAGGGTGGACCGGTCTGCTGGCGTGGCTGGCTGCCCCACTTTGTACAGACGGGATGTGTCAGCGCCCATTGCCCCACACAGTGCACTCCAGATTTCTGAGTAGTGCCCCGTGAGTGGCCATGAGTTGGTGCTAAGTGGCTCATGGGAGCACACATGCTCCCCCGCAGCACCTTCAGATGGGTGGGTGGATAAGTACCTCCTGGGTGGGCATGCGTGGTAACATCTTGTTTAAAAACACCCAAAGATGTTCCATACACATGGCTACTTAGGCCGCTTTTATACGAGGCGTTGAAAAGCGCCACCTAAGTCCAGCGTTGAAAGAAAAGCCGCGCGGGGAGCGTTTACATGCTCCCCCTGCCACTGCCAATAACGGGGAGCACGTCACTTTCAGCAGCGTGGGGAGCGTGTAAACACTCCCTGCACGGCTTTTCTTTCAACACAGGACTCAGGAGGCGCTTTTCAGTGCCTCGTATAAAAGCGGCCCTAGAGTTAAATCACTATAATGTGTCTATTGCATTTGAAAAAGGACATTTTAAAAAGGACCCAACACAGTAGCAATTAGGAAAACAAATGTCTGCAACAAATCACAGCATGGATGTCTTCATGTAAAAAGGCATGTTTTCCCATGTTTATTATCAGATTTACATTTCACTATGAAATAAAGAGGAGTGCAAAAAGCAGTTAAAACAAGAAGCAAAGTTTCACAGATCTTTTACAACCTGCTGGGTATGGCCACATGGGACTCAACCCAAAACTTTGCTCTTTTCTAGGCTGCTTTGCTTGATTACAGTATTTTTTCCTTACGCACAATCCACTTCTCTGTGCCAACATACTGCATACACGTAAGTATGCCGTATACATCAAGGAAATTCAGGCAGTGGAACTTCATGGCCCTCTAGGTCAAAAGGCAGAAAATTAAACATGCACCTTTGTTTCATTGTCAAAATATGCCTAAAGCTTGAACAAAACGAACATTGGAGAAAACGCTCTCTCTATATATTCATGGGAGTTTCCTAAAAGAGCGCTAACCTTCTTTCTCCCTTCCTCTCCACTTTTAGTTGTGTCCCTTCTAACCGTTCTGTAGGTTTGTGGCCACAGATGCTACAAACTGGTGATTTTGGTAGTGCCAAACCAGTCCCCTTATATTATGCTGCCACAGGACCATTCATGGAACTTTAAATAGGTCTATCCTGCAAATACATCTCCTTTACTAAAAGACATAACATGCTGACTAGTCGGTCTCACCAGAAATGAAATATGCTGCCACCTTAGGATTTAATGATCATTTGCAAACTGTTGCCTTCTAGGTTCTGGGACAAAGAGCTGCTATGTCCCTCCAAGTTTAGTTTCCCCTAACAAAGGGAATTTTGGCAAAAGCGTACAAAATGCACTTGATTATCCATCTTATAAGTGGGAGACAAAGTCTTTAGCAGCACTGCACCACAGGTTTGGCCAAACAGGTGTAAACACAACCACAATGATGTACAAGTTCTGCTTTTGTCACTTTCCAGCTGTGGCCAGGTGTTGGGACTCAAAAACTTTATCAGTAGAGATAAAGTAGTACAGCGATATCTTTTATTGGACTAACTACAGTTGGTGGAGGCTTTCGGACCTCACAGGGTCAGGTCCCAAGAGGTCTGAAAGCTTGCACACCTCCACCAACTGTAGTTGGCCCAATAAAGGATATAGCTGTACTTTGTCTCTATTGCCTACATGTGACCAACACGACAACCTTACTTTCTCTACAAAGCTTTATCGGATATTCCCCCGTCACAGAGGGGACCCTGGCTATTTTGTCAGGCTAGAACGTCTTGATATCAACTTCAATTCCATATATATATTTTATAAAAAGGTTCACTTCGATATACATGCATTTACACAGTGTGCTTTTAAATGATCTCCAACAGGAATCTGGTCAGTTTGATTTACCAGATTTGCCGCTTCTGCAGATAACACAATTATAATGATCATCTAGCAGTAGCAATCTTTACAAAGTCAGTCAGAAATACATATATTCATTCTAAAGTCCTCAATACATTTAAAAATCTAGCATTTATTTACAGGAATTATAGAATAAATGTACATTGACCTGACACTAATGGACACATTGTACTGTTCTCTGGATGCACCAGACTGTCTAGTTTTCTATTGCTTCATCACCTGATGTTTCCCTGGGAACTATCAACACAGAGCAGACAAGTCAGACACTCCAGTTCTCGAGAGAGTATGTAAAATCCCCTCTCCCTTGCCTTGCAAAACAAAGCAACACTGTATACCTGGCTAAGTTCTCTTTCTTTCTCTCTCTCTCTCTCACACACACAAATGTTTTTAAAATTTGGGTATACATTTATAATTAAAAAAGAATTAACCCGTATATAGTATTTTAAATAAATAAGATCTCGTATAGCTTTGCTGAATGGGTTTGCAGACGGCAACTATGGAGCTACTCCTGTGCGCTGCCGAGGAGCCTTGTATAAGCAGTCACTAATACTAGCTGCTTTTTTGTAAGAAAACCATTTCTATATAGTATCAAAAAGCCTCCCTAACATAGCTAAAGGAATATCAAAAAGTAGGAAAGGTCATGCTAGGAATGATATATAATAAACCCATATGTAAAGTCAGCACATTTTCTGATCTATCCCATTTAAAGCTTTCAGATTCACCCTTGCAGTGCCTGGAGCCCAGACAGAAAAAGATGTGCTTCTTGCCAGGTGAAAGCAACAACCATTCGAGTCACACAACTGCTTCACTCCAATGGATCTTACAAGCATGTCAGCTAACGCCCCATCTACATTCCCCCTTACAACAGAGTTTAACTGCCCCCCAAGCATACCTGTTATGGATTGGATCCTATCATGAAATGATGTGCTTGTTAACATTGGGATTGTTGCAAATTAGGACTCTACTATAGCGTCACACTAGCACATACAGCCAGCATGTTTCAGAATTTGGTGGTAAAAAGGCTCAAACCTACTTGCCAGTTAGCACCTAAGAACACTAATGGATTTTTCCATTCAACTTAGATACTTTTGTCCACTCACTTTCCAATGCAATAGCTATCTCCTAACAGCTTTATTATGAGTGGTTTCATTCAAAAACAGAAGGGTTCGCAACTGTTCCCTGTCCACAGGGAAGAGACAAACTAATCTGCTGAGGAGAACAATGCTTATGTTTATTTACAGCTACAAAAAATAATTTCGGTCTCATCTGTGACGCTAGTGCCAGAGCCTTATACATTTGTTTTTGTACTAATCATATGCCAAAGCAGATTTCATGGATTGTTTCCATAGTGAAATCTTTGTAACAGAATCCTGTCTTAAATCAGAAAATGACTTACCATGTATCATCAGGTGAATTCTATTTAAAACCCAGAGACCATGTAGCTGTGAAAAGCAGTTTGCCACAGAATTTCTAAAATTCTGTCATTGTATGTTAAGTAGATGCCCCTGGTTAAAGTCAACTAAAAAGCAACTCTGAATTGAGCACCTGGGTTTTGTTCCCTTTTGCAATATTAAAATGTGCCTGAGATTTTTTTTTTGATTTTTTTAAAAACGTGCAAAGAAAATATCTCCTTTCATTACTATATTCATAGCACACTTTGGAAAGATTTCTTAATTTGAAAGACACAATTTCTCCTATAATGGACATCCTCTTCTGGTCAACTCCTACTGATTACACTTTCCTCTTTTGACAACCTTCAGAAAGCTTAGGAAGAACTGTGGTTCTGCTAATACTCGGTTACCACCATTGCACTCATCCAAAAATGAAAACTCTGGTCCCAACTTCCATCTATAAACGCAGATCACAAGTGCTTTTTGCACACAAATGAAGATATAACTTTTTTATTTTTATTTTTTTTTTAAAAGGAGAGGTTCAGTTTAATTCCTAAATTGGAAATGCAAAAAACAAAAGGAATCTGAATTGTGCTTGCTCTGCTACATAGTGGAATTAGGACCAATTACTCTGGTCCCATACACAGCAGATACCTCATTCCTTCTTGGATTACGTTTAAATGGTAAAATCTCTGTTACCATTTGATCAAATATTATGGTCAGGGGAAAAGAGTTACAAGACTTTTACCAATGCATACATGTAATCAGAGGTAAACGATATTGACAACATATTTGCTTTGCTGTCTTCTCCTTTTCAAGCCAGAGACTCGGAGGGTCTCGACATTTAACTTTGGTTTCTTCTTTCCTTTGCTCTCCTCCCAAGATTCTTTTCTCTTCTTCGATTCCATGCCAACTACCTTTCTTCCCACATCATACCCTCTCCATCTCCTTCTTCACATGCTCTTGCCTTCTGCAACTCTCCTTTTCCATCCTTAATCATGCCTTGCATCACGTAATCATTCTTTACGTATTATTTCTCTGGGCAACTTTTTTCTGAGCTATTTAGTCCTCCTCCAAAACTCCCATTTTTGATGAGGATGTGCACACTGGAGCTCCAAGTGCCCCAATCAAAACTGGGAGACTCTGGTTTCTTCTCATTCCACCCATTATGTTGCCACAAGCACTTAAAAACACAGCTGAGTCTTGTCTTCGTAGGCCAATGTTTGGCCCCTGACTTTTACTGTTATCACTACTGTCCCCTGCCTCCAGGGGCTTGACTGCTCTGGCAATCCCCAAACTCTTCAGCCTATCCACCAGGTTCATTTTCAGCTGGCCTAAGTCAGGAGGATTGTGGCAGGGTTTAAGGCCATACATCTCTTGCAGAAATGTTTCAGCTGGTCGAGAGGCCAGAAAATTTTCAGAAAGATGTGGTAGAGGTTCAAAAGGTGAAGGGGAAGAACAAGGAGAGTGTAAGGGAGAATTTGGTGGGGTGGAGGGAGTAGTAAGGGTTTTGGGGGGCTGGAGTAAAGGCAGTTTCTCCGAGATACAGCTGTTGTAGACCTTGGCAGAGATGCCTCGTTCTTGCAGGAGTTTAGCCAAGCTTGTGGTACTGCTGAATGTGGTAGTAGAGTCTTGTCTATTGGTGAGGAAGTCTCCGATACTCAGCCTGTAAGACGTGGCTGGGGAGCTCACAACTGTATTGTCAGTACTGCTGCTGCTACTTCCAAATGAAGATGGCATGTACATAGAGCTGAAAAACAAAGATGCATGTTGGAGATTATTATTACCGTACTCTGCTCTCTCTCTAGGAAATTTCATTAAAATACAGTCAGAATAGCTTGAAATCATTTGAAACCAAAACTTTGGTTTAAACTAAAAATGAGACTTCTTATAATAGTATCAACATTTAATGAAATTAACAACAAGTTTTGCTACTTCAGTCTCTCAGCTACTAAAAACTTACAAAGAGTATTGCTCTGAACACTCCTCATTGGGGGACAGGGACTGTTTTGAGAAAACAACAATGATTTGGGAAAGGTCCCAGTCCAAGGCATGGTTACAACAAACGTTTCCATCAACATCAAACCAAATCTTGCAGGATTCTACAGGAGACCAATACTACAGATTTTAGCATAAATCAGGCCACAAAGGGGTACAAAAAATTAATAAAACCTTTTTTTAGGAAACCTGTACCACATCATATGCCATGTATTCCTCAACAGTAATGGAATCAAATTGTCCTGCGTTGATTCATCTTCCCCACCACTTGTAATTTTTTTTTAAAATTGAAAATTTAACTAAAATAGTATTGGGGGTAAGTTTGACCCCAATTGTAATGAATGGTAAAATGAAAGCACTATACGCCTAAGGTACTGGGGGCCATATTCATACCAAACATTCAATTCAACCCCTAATCAATTCAACATCCAAATACTGTAATTTTAGAAATGTTGGGATACTATTTTCCCTAAATACCTTTTGTGTTAGTACTGTTTCTGCACCACAAACAATAACTCGATAAAATTTTAAAATTTTATGTTAAACTGGAGTCATCTTCAAATCAATCACATTAATTTTTTTCCAATTGTGACTTAATTGGGGTCTATTTTACCCCAATACTGGATTAATACACTACATTTTTCAATCATCTGAGGATTAAGATCACTTTGGAGGGCAAGACCTACAATTTAAGTTTTATAAAGTTACTTTTTAATATAGTGGTGACCAAAAAAAAATCTTGGCAAAAATCAAGCTTGATTCTTTGTCAGGCACTAATTTGGAAGCTTTAATCCAACCGTATGCTCTTGCTACTAAGCTTAGAGCATAACAATATGACAGCTACTACATAAGACTATCTTGGTGCATTTCATAAAAAGCATATATATTTTTAATTATATAAGATGGTGAAATATACCACTTGCTCTGCTGCAAGCAAGTTTACCAATGGAATACATTGGAAAGGGAGGACAAAAGCTTATGGCAATTGGAAATTAACTTCCAACATGAGCCATGGATGTGGCACTCCAAGGCTGCAAACTTGAGGGTCAGATGGAAGACCTCAGAGGAGCTGTCATTTCAGTTTATGAGGACCTTTCATTTTTCAAGGATGAGCACCAACTGTGCTCATATTTTTTTCTCATTTGGACACATCCTTCCTTTTAATTCTCTCTCCCCCAAATACACACACAGATTGGCATCACCACCACATGGCTGTTTCCAGTTCTGCACTCAGTACTTTTTAAAGGATCATCATATTTCAGTTTGGAAAGAGGTGCTGTTATTTTAAGCCCCACAACACTTGACAGCATTAGAAGGAAAAGTACAAAAGCTTCAGAATGGTCTAAACATGCCTTCTGGGAAGAGGCATAAGACCATCTTGGAACACTGGATTTTTTTCTAGCATGTAGAATTTGCTATTTCACATCAGACCGCTGACCCTACCTCACTGACCCTCCCTCTATTTTGAAGTCCTTCCTTATGCTTTTTAGAGGAAAAAAGCAAAGAAAATTAAAATCAAATATATAACCACACAATTATTTACTACTAATATATAATGTTGTACATGATTCCAAATTGGTGTATATGGCCATTTTATCTCCTACCTCAAAGTATAAAATGTGAACCCCTGAATTTCCATAACTTCATAAGCAGATAACAGTCATAAAATCATCCACAATATGCGTCTGTTACCTTCAGTTCTGCATGTAATTAAGTGAATTCCGCAGGTGGATTATACATTGCAGAAAGGAAAATTGGGCACTTACCTCCTGAATTTTCCTTCTGCAGGAGGTCCTCCTGGACGGCCAGTCAGCACAGTAGGGTAAGATCCCCAACATTACCAGTAGGAGGCAGACAATGATTTTTGTGGGCATGCTCAGGGGATCTCCTTCTCATCTCCAGTGTTTGACAGCTTCCTTCCACTCTGCATAACAAATACTAACACAAACTAGTTTTAACCATGAACCAATGGACATCCCACTTCACTAGAACCTAACTATCGGTTCCTTATCCCCTCCTTTCCCTTACATTTTGGGAAAGTGGTATACTTCGACTATTTACTCATTCTAGATCCTAGGCACCTCAGAGTTAATTTTCACTCCGGGTGGGTCTGGCCATCCAGGAGGACCTCCCGCAGAAGGAAAATTCAGGAGGTAAGTGCCCAATTTTCCTTTCTCCAGGGAGGTCCTCCTGAATGGCCAGTCAGTACAGTAGGGACGTTCCATAGTGGTGTCCCAATATCTCAAAGTTGAATGGGGGGGGGGGGGAATAACGGCTAACAGCAGGAGACCAAAAAAGGATGTGACAGGCAAATTGAGGTTAAAGTACCTCCTATAATACCGCCTGACGCATCCGTCTCCCAAACACCACCTCGGTGCAGCGGTATCTTATAGTGTCTTGTAAAAGAATGTACTGAAGACCATGCTGCTGCCCGACAAATTTCCCCATAAGAGGCTGAATTTTTAAAGGCCTGAGAGGTAGCAGCCCCTCTCAGGGAGTGAGTGAATATCCCCGGGGGGGGAGTTTCCCTTTGCCTTATAGGCCTCCTTAATACAAAGGGAAATCCAACGGGCTATAACTGCCTTGGAAGCCCTCTTCCCTCTATTCTGAGGACTATAGGAGACGAATATGGCTGATGACTTCCTAAAAGAGCTGTACGGTCTAGGTAAATCCGCAGTGCTCTGGGTGACACATCCAGATTGTGCCAGACACGTTCCTGGGGGTGGGATGGTCTAGGGCAGAAAGAAGGAAGTATGACCTCCTGTTCCCTAGGAAACGAGTATCTACTTTAGGTTGAAAACCTGGGTCTAATCTGAGGACAAGAGACAATTCCCTGAAAACACAAAGACCTGGGTCCATGGATAGGGCGCTCAGCTCTGATACTCTACGGGCTGAAGTAATCCCAATTAGAAAAGCTACCTTGAGCGACAGATAATAAAATTATACCTCTCTGAGAGGTTCAAAGGGAATTCCTGTCAGAGCCCTGAGGAGTAAATTCAGGTCCCAGGAGGGAAAACAATGTGCCACTGGGGGCGGGCAGACCACTCTAGCCGCTATGAGGAAACGGATGAGTACTGCTCTCCATTCCTTTGACTTCTTGGGTACCAGGAATAGGATCGAGTGGAGACCTGTACCCCATTCGTGCCCAGGCACCTGCTCTATGGTGCGAAGTCGGTCTCTCTCTGCTTGCACTGCAAGATGTTTCTGTGGATTGTTGGATGTTGGTGAGGCAGTGAAAAGGTCACAGGGGAATCTGGAGAAATCTATTGAGTACCCCTTCTGGATGGTGTGCAGGACCCAAGTATCTGAGGTGGCTGCTGCCCAATTGTTCGCGAATCGTTGGAGCCTGCCCCTAGGTTGTTTTGATCCAGAGGGTGCATGATCCTGACATCATGCGTCTGTCTTAGGGCGACTCGGTCCCTGTGGGTGCTTGGATCTGTGTCCTAGCCCTTTCTGTTTGTTCCATCTGGGCCTATACTCCTGTTGATTGCCCCTGTGCAGGAAAAATGGTCACCTCGCATTTCCTGTCGATTGGTACGAGCTGGGGGGGGGGGGACGAAAAAAACTTTTGTTGATCCCCACACTCTGAAGGGTTTGCTTCTTAGACTTGTCCGCTGCATCCACTAGAACCTTGTCGAGGCACACCCTGAAGAGTTTGGCTCCTTGGAACAGGCCCCCCACTAGTGTATTTTTGGCCGCAGCATCCCCTTTCCATGATCTTAGCCATAGACGGCGTCGGGCTGCCACGTTGCATGCAGCTGCCCGAGACGCCCATCGGAGCATATCAGTGGACGAATCTGCGATGAATGCATAGGCCAGCTGGATCCTTGTCGATAGTATCCTGGTCATTTTCATCTATACTAATGCGGTTAACCCCGTTGTTTACCCCCAAGGGACCGATTCGATCTGGCCCTAGGAGGTTTTTGGGCTGGTTTGATAACGATTGTTATCTTCAACGGCGGATTCTGAGAGGCAAGGCCAAACGGCTGAGGAATCATCAATCTGTAGCTTCTAAGAATGCCCTGGCAGCAGCACGGGCTCAATATCGCCATCTGATCATAACAAAGAAAATCCAGTTTCAGAGGCAACAGTGGGCCCGGCTGCAAAAGGCCACGGACAATGGTGACTCCAAGGGTTTTTGGGGCATAATAAAACAGGTAAGGCAGGGGGAGGCGTCCAGGAGTTCGGTGGCAATTCTAGCAAAGATATAGGAAAGGTTTTATGAGGATGTTTACTCTGATGCATCCCCTTCCCTCCGCCACATCCCCCTGGAAGAACCTGATAGATTTCCCCAGTGGCCACCGGTTCAAACAGAGGAGGTGAGAGATTTGATTCTGTGTTTAAAAAATGGGAAAGCTCCTGGTGCCGACCTGGTTACAGCAGAACTTCTGAAGGAAGCTCCGGCTTGGTGGGCTGAGGTGCTGGCCCCGGTCTTTACTACAATAAACGCAACAGGCAAGATGCCCAAATCATGGGCAAATAGTATTATTGCTCCAATATATAAAAAAGGTGAACAAGGTGCCCCGGAGAACTACCGCCCAATAAGCCTCCTTAGTATTGTGTGGAAGCTTTACTCCAAGTTATTACTAGGGAGGCTTCAGAGTTGGCTGGAAGATGGCCAGATAATCAGCTCTGTGCAGGTAGGATTTCAGAAATCTCGCACTACAGTAGATCATGTGTTAGCTCTCTCATACCTGATAAGAAAGATCTTGGGTCAGGGTTTGAAGGCATACTTATGTTTCATAGACCTAAGGATGGCCTTCGACTCTATTGATAGGAATAGGCTTTGGGCCAAAATGAAAGGATATAAAATCGACCCGAGACTGCTATTTCTAATAATGAAGATGCATGAAAATAACACCCTTCAGGTTAGATGTTCCAGGGAGGGAGAGCTAACTCAAAGGATTAAGGTGGCTAAAGGGGTGAGGCAGGGCTGTCTTTTGGCCCCTGCCCTGTTCAACCTTTACCTGAATGACCTCCCAGATTTTGTAGCTCAAGCCAACTCTCGCCCTCCAGTAATCAATGGTAAGCGAATTACATCTTTATTGTATGCAGACGACACGGTGCTTATTTCATGTTCCCAGGTGGGTCTGCGCCGCGCCATGCTTCAAGCTAGGAATTATTGTTTAAGAGAGGGCCTCAACATCAATTATGAGAAGACTAAGGTGTTAGTGGTTGGCAAGGGGCGGGGGCATAAGCTCCACAAATGGCAAATAGATAGCCACCAGATCACCCAGGTCCTAAATTTTAAGTATCTAGGCGTTGTCTTCTCTAATACCCCTCTTGGGGGGCTCAGTGGGCCCAGGCAAAAATCCGGGCTAAGCAGTCGGCTGGGGCCATTCGTGGCTTCTATTATGGTAAAGGTGGGAAATTGTTATCGCCAGCCCTGAGGTAGTTTCGTGCTAAGGTGACCGGCCAACTCTTGTACGCTTTTCTGGTATGGGGAGTGGAACTGGAAATCAGTAACTGGAAATCAAAAATAAAACCATCGGTCAAAAAATGGCGACATAGGCTATGGACAACACTGACTATGGAACGAATCAAAGCTGAACTACAAATGAAACTGGAAAACTTTTATACGGTATGGAGCTGTATTTGGGAAATGATCCAAGAGGAACTTGATTTGACAGAATCAAATGTTACACTTTGTCTTAAGAAGATATAACCCCAGGTAAAATAATTTTTGGTTAGCAGGGGACCAACGTTGTAACCCCAGGTCCCCATTGATAGCATTCTTGAATGTTACAATACTGAATGTGATAACTGGGAAAAATTCTAATAAAAAAGAAGTTTTAAAAAAAAAAAAGAAATTGTTGAATGTCCTGCGTCCATCGATAGCATTCTTGAATGTTACAATACTGAATGTGATAACTGGGAAAAATTCTAATAAAAAAGAAGTTTAAAAAAAAAAAAAAAAAAGGATACCTGCAGCCCTGGGTATTAAGTACTGGCTGCGGGTTGCAACTCTCCCCTTGGGTGATGGATCTTTGTTGGGGGAAATTCGAACTACTGATCTCTTAGCCCCCTGGCAGAAGCAAGTGAGGGCTATTCTGGGGAGGTTGGGTTTTTCACTCGATCACCTGGCCGAGATGGGAGTCAAGCGGGCTATGCCCTTGGTAAAACAAAGATTGGGGGACCAGCAGATTCAGATTGATACTGGAATGCTTCAGTCCCAAAGGATTAACCCCCTGTATATTCCACCTCAGGGTTGCCCCTTGGAATCCAGTTACCTGACTGCTTGGACCAGCTCTGCATTAAGACGGCCCTTTGCCCGCCTTTGTATGGGGGTATTCCCCTCGGCAATGCTAGATGGTCGATATAATGGGATTCCCTGGCAGGAAAGAATTTGTAAATCCTGTTCCTTACAACAACTTGATTCTAACAATCATATTTTGTTCGTTTGCCCTCGGTATGAGGGATATAGAAGAGAGCTCTTAGCGGCTTTGAGGCTGGTGTGGGACACTTCCCCCCAGCTGGATAGGCTCAGCTTATGTCTGAGCTACAGAGCAACTGAATTATCCTTGAAGGTGGCGGTGTTTGGCAGCCGGATCATGGTCCAAAGAAATGCGATGGCTAATGCTGTGGGTAGGGATTTGTGGTTGGGAAACATTAATGGCAGAAACAAGTCAGTTTATGTAGAAGCGGGCTGGGACTAAGACAGAAGATGAGAAGCTTTTTCTCTGCAGCGAAAACATTCTCCGTAGATGAGGTTAGGTTCTAGTAGGTAGGTTTGAGTTGAGGAAGAGAGATGAAAGGGTAGTACGTGATTAAATTTCGTAGCTGAGGACCCTCTTACTGTTATCCTTGGGTTTGGTCCGAATGATGTAATAAGATAGATTCTGATAATAGGAATTTGTTGACGTTTCAAGGGAAGTGAGTCCTATAGAGAGGAATGGTCATTTTGGATATATTATTTTTTTTATTTTTTAAATTGTGGTTCATTTTTAATTTTGGAGCAAGGGGTATAATCCCCAATGTTTTCCTTTTTTTAACAATTTAAAGTACAGTTCGACATTGGTTTTTTACCCATGTATGTATAATAAGTGTTAATTGCGTTGTATTTTGTTGTATATTTTGATCCCTCTCTCCTTTTTAATGCCCATAGCAGTTGCTAGAGCCACAATAAACCAAATCAATCAATCAAACATCTATAATCTTGGGTCACTCGCCCGCTTTATCCAGGTCATCAGAGCTCTTGAAAAATAAGATGCAACTGTGGCCATTTTTATGATTGATGCCACCTCCTCAAAATTTCACCTGAGGTTACGCTCAATGCCCTTGTCTGTGGGGTCACGAGGGTAGCACTCCCCTTCAGTTGGAAAGACGGAGTTCCTAGCAAGTGACACTGCTGCTGCATCTACTTTAGGGATGCCAGCAGGGTTTCCTTAATTTCAGAGAGAGGGAATAGAGAGATAACGGAGTCCTGTTCATTTTGCATAGCTTATTAGGCTGCTGCCATTCTCTCTTTTTTTTTTTTTTTTTTAATATTTCTTTTTATTTTAACTTTAACAATATATCACATTCCAATCAAAATATTACATTTATTCCCCCTTCCCCACCTCTCTCCCCTCTCCACCCTGCCTCCCCATCCCTTTCCCTTCCTTCCCCCAGTATACGTTCCCTTTCCCACCCTCTTTCCCCCCTTCTGCCTCCCTTCCCCTCCCTCCCCTTTCAGTATATTTTACTTAGGCAAGTCGAGTGTGTGAACTGTTCCATCTTTATCTTTTTTGTCAGTACTGTCCAGCATTGGTCCCAGTCTTTATAGAATTTATCTAGGTTATCTTCAAGGCTGGCTGTGATCCGTTCCATCGATAAGCAGTGCCATAGTCTCTGCAACCATGCTTGTCGTGTGAGCCCTTTCGCATATTTCCAAGTCCTTGCAATGGTGTGGATTGCCGCCAGAATCAGGTTTGTACATGTCCTCTTCTGTTGTTTGGTTATCTCTTTTTCTGGGTATATTCCCAGCAAGGCAATTTCTGGCTTAAAAGGCAATGGTATATTTAACGACCCCCTAATAACCTTCCATACTTTATTCCAGAATTCGGCCACTTTTGGGCAGCTCCACCATGCGTGTAGGTATGTACCTCTCTCCCCGCATCCCCGCCAGCAAGTTGGGGGGTATGTTGCTTTTATTCTATTGATTTCTACTGGCGTAGTATACCACCTATGCATCAATTTGATTTGGGGTTCTTTAGCCAGTAGAGATCTGGAGCATGTATTGGTATATTGCCACATCTGTTTCATCTTTTTCTCTGTTATTTCTACCATTAATTCGTCTTCCCACTTTGATACGTATCCAGCATCTGCTAAATGATATATATTCTTTACTATCTTATGCAGTATGGAGAAAATTCCCCTTTGTCCTGTTTTATCAAATAAAATTTTTTCTAGCTCTGTGGGAGGCCTACTAAAATTTAATTTATCCCTTGGATTTGTCAGTGCACTGTGCAGTCGGCAATACTGCCAGAACGGTATCTTTTCCTGTGTAGTCTC
This sequence comes from Sphenodon punctatus, assembly GCA_003113815.1. NCBI lineage: Eukaryota > Metazoa > Chordata > Lepidosauria > Sphenodontia > Sphenodontidae > Sphenodon > Sphenodon punctatus. Next base: position 4,015,858 of record QEPC01014514.1, read on the forward strand.
TTCTATCTCTTCTTTTGTTTTTAGTCTCCCTTGTATGAATAAGTGTGTTGCTCTATATATTCCTTTTTCTCTCCATCTTTTCATTTTTTCTCTCTCTCTGATGTCCCACTTAGGCCCAATTTTATCTAACGGGGTGTATGGGGTTTTCCCTTGTATTATCTCTAACTTCCTTTGGCATTCCCTCCATGTGTTTATTGCAGCCCCTGCAAATGGATGGTCCTTGCATTCCGGGCCCCTTAATTGTATTTTATCTGGGCTGTCAAAGATGTCTTGCCCATTTTCTAACCCTAGTGTTTCTAATTCCAAATTCCTCCATCTGGGTTCCTTACCCTCGTCGTACCATACTTTAACTGTTCTCAGGGCAGAGGCCCTGTGGTACATCCTCATGTCTGGCAAGTTGCATCCCCCCTGTTCTATTTTAGTTTTCAATATTGTTCTTCTTACTCTAGGCCTTTTTTGTCCCCATATTACAAATCTCATAATCTTTTCTATTTTTTGGAAAAATTCCTTGTTTAATGTTATGGGTATGGCCTGTATAGTATATAATATTTTAGGTAATAGCTGCATTTTAATTATATTCATTTTTCCTATCCAGGAGCATCCCAGCCTTCTCCAGGAGTGTTGTTTGTTTTGCAATTCTTGAATGAGGGGTAAGTAATTTTTTTTATATAGGTTGTTTGTGTTTTTAGTGAGCCATACTCCCAGGTATTTCAGTTGTTCCGTTTGCATTTGGAATTGCTTTAGTTCGTCTAGGTCTGCCTGTGTCATTTTTGTTTTATTTAATGCCATAACTTGTGTTTTATTTGTGTTTATCTTATATCCTGATAATGTCCCGAATTCCTTAAGCAGGCTGGTTAATTCCTGCATTGAGGACTGTATATTTGTCATTGTCAAGAGCATATCATCTGCATATACCATTGTTTTATGTTCCTCTTCTCCTGCCTGTATTCCTTTGATTTTTTTATTTTGATTAATAGCTGCTATTAGTGGTTCTATTGCGAGGTCAAATAAGAGGGGAGACAGGGGGCATCCCTGGCGTGTTCCTCTAGTGATTAGAATGTTTGGGGTCACTTCCCCATTAATTGCAATGTTAGCAACCGGTCTTTTATAAATGCTGGCTACCCATTTTAGATATGCTCCCTTAAATCCCATTTCATTTAGTGTTTTCATTAGGAAAAATTTTTCTAATCTGTCAAAGGCCTTGTTCGCATCCAGTGAAATCACAGCCGTGGGTATTTTATCTTTATTAGCTTTATATATTAAGTTTATCGCCCTTCTGACGTTATCCACTCCCATTCTGCCATTAATAAACCCTGTCTGATCTGGTCCTATGAGTGTTCTAATAATCCCTTGCAGTCTAGTAGCGAGAATCTTTGTAAATATTTTGGCATCGGTGTTTAATAACGAGATGGGTCTAAAATCCCCACATTCCTTGCCAATTTTCCCTGGTTTCGGACATAACGTAATGGTGGCTGTGTAGAATGTCTCTGGCATCTCTTGTTTTGCCTGTATCCCATTGTACACTTTCGCTAGCAGTGGGGCCAACTGTTCCCCATATGTTTGATAAAACTCTGGGATAAACCCATCTGGTCCAGGTGTTTTATTCTTAGGCAGGTCTTTTATTGTTTTTTGTACTTCCTGGATAGTTATAGGTTCATTGAGCCATTCTCTCTGTTCTGCTGTTAATTTAGGTAATTTTAATTTATCTAGGAATACATCAATCTCCTCCCCGTTAGGCTCTTCTGTGGTATATAAATTTTTATAGAAATTTTGGAATTGTTCCTTCATTTCTAGTCCTGTAATCCAGCTCTGTCGGTTGGGGTGTAGTACCTGTGTTATTTGAGTTTTTTTCCTTTTCTGTTTTACCATCCATGACAGAATTTTATCTGCCTTATTACTTTTATTATAATAAATTTGTTTTGTATATCTGAGTTTTTTTATCACTCTCTCTGTTTCTATTGTGTCTATTAATCCTCTTAGTTCTCCCCTTTCTCTAATACATTGCTTTGTGGGTTTCTTTTTCATCTTTTCTTCTAGTGTATTTAGTTTAAGATAGAGGTCATTTAACTCTTTTTTGTTTTTCTTTTTATTATAGGCATCTATTTTGATGTATTGGCCTCTCAAGTAGGCTTTTGCAGCTTCCCACACTACTCCCTGGGATACCTCTCCATTATCATTCCACTTCATATAGTCATCAATATGTTGTTTGATTTGTTCTTTGTTTAATGCATTTAATAAAGTACCCTTCTTCAAAACCCAATGAGGTGTCTTGTGTGTTTTTTGTTGCCCTGTACTTATCCTTGCTATAACTGCGCTGTGATCTGTAAACGCTGCAGGGATAATATCGATCTGAGTGCATTTTTCCCAGTTTGTATCCTGCATGAGTAAGTAATCTATTCTGGAATATGTCATGTGTCTATTTGAAAAAAAAGTATACTCTCTGTCTCTTGCATGTTTTAGTCTCCAGACATCCACCAATTGGGCCTGCCTTATTATTTGGGCCATTTTTAGTTGTCCTCTCTTCATTTTTCCTCCCCCTGATCTATCTAGCCTCGTGAGTGGACTATTTAGGTCTCCAAATACCATTAATGTCCCTTGACTTTCTTTTTCTATCAGTTTTGTCATCTTCGTCATGAATGTTGTCTGCCCTGTGTTTGGGGCATATATGTTTAGAAAGGTGTACATTTCTCCCTCTACTTTCCCTGTTACCATTATGTATCTACCTTCTGGGTCTTTTACTATCTTTTCCCTTTTAAATTTCAGTGTTTGTGCAAAGGCCAGTAGGACCCCCGCCTTTTTCTGCCCCGCATTTGCGAAATATATATGCTCAAAGCGTTTGTCTCTCATTCTCACATTATCTTTTTGCAATAAGTGTGTCTCTTGCAGAGCCAATACCTGTGCATTTACCCTTTTTGCATAATACCATGTCTTTTTTCTTTTCGTTGGACAGTTTAGCCCATTTACATTCAGTGAACATATCTTTAAATCAGCCATCATCCCTTTTCTGTGTGGGTTTTGTTACTCGACTCACTTTAGTGCATTCTTTGCCTATATACCATTCCCTTTGTCCCCATTTCCCTTCCCTCCCCCCTGTTTCTTCCCCATTCCCTCCCCTCCCCCACCTTCCCCTTTCCCTTTGGCAACTTATCCAGTTGTCCATTTCTCTCCTTCTCCTCCTCTGGAGGTGCCTCTGGAGCCGCTCGTTCTGTGCAGTCCCTCCAGACAGGCCCTTCCTTTTGTTCATGGTCCCAATTAGTTCTTATCTTTTATTTTCGCTTCTTTCTATTTCTTCTTTTGTCTTTTGATTACGTGGGTTTTTTCATTAACTTGGATTCTAAGTTTTCCGTTCTGTGTCTCTTGCCCCTAGGTTATTCTCTCGCAGGTCTTGGTTCTTCTCTCTGCAACTCTGGCAGCTTTGCTGCAATGAATCTCTCTAGCGCTTTCGTGTCGTAGAAATTCCTTCTGCGATTTTCATGCATGAAGGAGAAGGTAGCCGGGTATCTTATTTGCGTTTTAATTCCCTGTGCTGTGAATTTTTCTTGTAGTTTATACCATCCCCTTCTCCTCGCCACTGTAGCTGCTGCCAGGTCTGGTTGTATGCTGATTCTGTGACTTTGATATTTTAAGTCTTTCAGTTTCCTGGCTTCCCACAGGATTTGTTCTTTATCAGTATATCTAAGGCATCTGAATATTACTGCCCGGGGGGGATCCCCTTCCTTTGGCTTGGGGCGAAGAGTCCTGTGTGCTCTATCAATCTCTATTTCATGGAGTTGGGGACACTTGGGGAGGATTTCTTTCAGGATTTTCCTGATCAAGTCTCTGCCTCCCTGGGCTTCTATGCCCTCTGGGATTCCTTGAATTCTTAAGTTATTCCTCCTTCCCCTGTTTTCCATGTCCTCCATTTTCCTCTGTATTCCCCCTAGGGCTCTTTCCATCTCTTGTACCTTATCTTCCCATCTTTGCTGCTGTATTTCTCTCCTTTCCACTCTTTGTTCTAGGCTTGTAACTCTTTCTGCCATTCCATCAAATTTCTTATTTAAACAGTCTACCACAGAGGTTACTTTCTGTATGTTCTCGTTTAGGAGCCCCCATTGCTTTGTGGAATCAGCGTGATTGGAGTTTATTGCCTCCATTAAGCCTGTAAACTGTGCTGTAAAGTCTTGCTGTTCCCCCTGCTGGGCTGCATGTGCCTCAGCCATGCTGCCTTCCTGGGGTTGCTCCTGATCCCCTCCCCCTCCTCTCTCACTTCTTTGCAGTTTTTCACCGCTTTTTGCCTCACTCTGCCCCTTTCTTTTGGCTCCTTGAGGGGTGGGGGGGTTCTTTTTTATGTTTTTTCCCATTAGGGGCTGCAAGTCCACGTTTTTTACCTTTTTTTATGCGAAGTTTGGCAGGGCTGTCTGGAGTGTTTTGCAGAGGCAGCTACTGCTCACGCATGCCCAGAAGCTCCCGCCATTCTCTTTTTATAATCTTCTCGTAGGCCTTATCTAGCACCATCCCTTTGTCTCGGGCCCTGGCCCTAGGGATATATTCCCTCTCTTCCTCTTCCTCCTCCTCTTCTTCAGAGGACTCCGAGGAGGTCTGTTTATCCTTCTTCTGTTGAAGGTGCAGCGCACTTACGACCAGGTCAAAGATCTGGTGCCTATATTTGACCAGGAAGTGCCTGTTCGGGTCCAACAAGGCCTCTATTTCTGGCTTGTCGATTTCCCCCTCTTCTAGGAGAGAGCCTGCATCCTCTTCCTCTGAGGCCTAGATCTCCATAGACTCCTCCTCCCCTTCAGCTTGCACGGAGTTTCTTCCTCTCCCCGGCCTTTCCTTCCTTCTTTCCCTGATGGGTCTCTCCTCATCTGAGGAAGGGAGTGACAGGATCTCCTCCGAGGCTTCCCCAGAGGAGACCGGGGAGTCTAGCGGCCTGTGAGACCGGCACTGTTTTTTTAGGTGCTGGGAGTTTGCCCTTCTTTGTCCCCTTGGACCAGACCTTGTATTGTCTTTGGGAGGGGGGGGATCTTTTTTGTTTCAACTCCGACAGGATCTCTTTTAAGGACCTCCATATGAGGATCCTGGGCTGGGGGAGGAGGGCACGGGGGACTTACTGTGACTGTCCCTTCTGCCACCGTCTCCGCTGCTGCCATGGCTGTTGCCGCCGTTGATTTCCTCCTGGAAGCTATTTTCTGGGGAGGGGGTGCAACCGAGGGTTATGAGGGCTGCGGGTCTCTCTTAGGGCTTCTCCCGAGTCTCAGGCTGACGGGGAGTGCGCCCGGACACTAGTTCCCCACGCTGCAAAAGTGGGGGCGTGGCTACGGGCCGCGCTCTGCGTCGCCTCCCGGCTCTAAATGTTGCTGTCGCACCGTAGGAGCCCTAGCGGCGCGCGGGAAAACGGAAGCCAGAATGGCCCCCCTCCTGGCCACTGTGCTGTTGGGGGACCGGGGGGGAGGGAGGGGGAGGGCTGCGCGGGGACTACAGTGCTGCCGGGCTGTAAGCCATGGCAAAGACTCTACAGGTTGGCAGGTCCCCTACTCGCGACACTGAGATCATCAGCGCTGCCAGGCTCTGTGCCGCGGTAGGCTTAACTGCGCCTGAGCCAGCCTCAGCCTCAGCAGGGAACAGGATCCCTGGGGATCATTAGCCAGCCCCCTCGGGGGTGCTACCCCCACTCTTCGGGGCCTCCCTGCCCGTAGGAGAAGGGAGCACCCGGGACATACCTCCTTACCCCTCAGGTGAAGGGGGGTGAACAGGGAGAGGACCTGGCACCATGAGTCTTTTCCTTCGAAAGGTAGGCTGCCTGTAATCTTTCAAACTTTGGCGAGGCAGCTCACCTGCTTCCTACTCGTGTGAAGGCAGACAAACAACTGGAGATGGGAAGGAGATCCCCTGAGCATGCCCACAAAAATTGTTATGTCTGCCTCCTACTGGTAGTGTTGGGGAATCTACCCTACCGTGCTGACTCCAGGAGGACCTCCCGGGAGAAAATTCTATTCTATTTAGTGATTTAAATTTATTGCTCTTTACGAAAACCACAAATAGGATAACTATTGAATGATCCTCTTTGGCAGGTAGGACCCATATCCCAAAAGCTAAATCATATATTCATCTCCATGCAAAAATTTTGGAAATACCAGCAAGTCTCTTACTTACCTAGGTGTAACCTGTGTGATATCAGATGGATGGAGGATCCGACAGGTAGTAAAGGTGAATGTGGAATTTGTGGAGGAGAGACACTTCCCTGGGTTTGAGGCTAACATGCAAGCAAAAGACATACAATGAAAGCAGAAATAACAATCGAGTTGACTATTTAAGATAAGAAACCATTATTGCACAGATGGTTTTTCAAATAATGAGAATCCCCAAATACATTCCACTGAAAGAGACACCCAGAGTCTCATTTTAAAAAATTTCAATCCCTTGCTTTAAGAAGTCCCCCCCATGGAAGATTAAATGAAACTGTGACTGCCCGAAATTCGCTTTTACTTTTTCAGATTTGGTTGTTCTGGATGTGAGTGGCAGAGGAGTGTTACTGAGTGCCCTGGGAACAAGGTTGAAACAGACTCCTTCTGTAGCTCAGGTCAAGACATTTATTTTTCTGTCATTTCTGAGTGGCAAAGTAAGGACAGAACAAATTACAAACCTCACAGAAGTGTGGTGAGGAACAGTCATTACTTATGAACTTAGTTTGAAAATAAAGAATACTCTTATCAAATGCATCTTCAGGAACTTGTAAGTTTTTCTTTGAGGAACACAATATTAAGGATTCAATCACTAGTCTCCTCCAAAACTGGTATATCCAGCAGGACTGTGCTCCCTATGCATAACAAGCTCACGTGGAAGAATGCAACCCTGCGGAATCTAGAGGATGCTTCTGGTCTCCCATATGACTACTGATCTGGGCAAACTATCTCGCTTTTAAATTTTGCTGGAGATTCACATAATTATAGGATGCCAATAAGACCATAGCAGGAAAGTGGTCAGCAAGAGGTCTGATTTGAAATGGCTCTCTTTCATAAGATCCATAATTCTTACCAGTGAGTGGCACGGTTGCTGAAGTAGCAGATGGCAGGAATATCCCTGCCTGTGGCTTTGGCACTGTGGGTTTCTTTTCTTCCTGAAAGGAATTTTTCACTTGAAATGTTATACCTCCATCATCCTCCTCCAAATCAGAGAGATGGTAGATGGGTTCAGAGAGATGGTAGATGGAATCTTCACAAAGTGGCTTAAAACCTTTTGTGACAACGCCGGGTCGGGGGTCAAGGATGGTGCCTAGGTTGGGTTGAGCAAGCTGCTGCCAGTGGAACAGGGTTTGAGATCCTGGTGAGACAGAATAGAAGCAAATCTATATGAAGGCTTTTTCTTGGTAATACGCTTGCTACTTAATTCTAAATAGCTGCCAAAAAAATTTAACCAAAAACTTGTGGCTATTTGCTGGTGGTATGACACAAGAGAAGAATGATAGAACCCCAAAAAATAGCAAGCAAGCAACAAGATGATAACAGGAAAACATGCTTGCTCCTGTATGCGAGTCTCATAGGTAGCAGAATTGTGCCACTGGTGCCACCTCAGGCTAAAGAGTAATTCACCCTTTCCTCAAAGAGCTTCTCCCTCTGCAATAAAATTCTCCATCTACAGTGACACTGATTTAGTTGTAAACATGTAAACTCTACCGCAAACAAAACGTAACGGGCAGCTCTGTTAATTAGAAAGACGTGAAAGACAATTCTCTTACCTTCGAGGGGTTTAACAATTTGTAGTTTCTCAGGCAGGAGCACACGGAGGCAGCTGGAGCTTCCAGAGAATTCAGTAAGTTCTGATCTGGTGCCCAGGGAAAGGCAGCTCCCCACCGGTGTGCTACAGCCACTGGCCCCATCTTTCTGGTCAGCCAGCAAGTGTATCCTGCGCTCCCATTCCTCTTCAAAGAACTGCTTTTCGCTCAGGTAGTTCTGCCGGCGGAGGTTAAGCCTGTGCAGAGCTGTGGCTAGATCGCTGTATCCAAGGGTTCCAGGCTGGCTCAGCTTTTGGTCATCCCTATGGAAAATATGAAACCAGCGTAGGGGGTTAAAATCAAATCAATCAATTTTATTGTTTTGGCCGTTGGCCATAACAAATTCAATACAAAATTAAACACTGAACAACATAACACCACAAAAATTTTAAATAAACTAACTATAACTATCAACAGTTGTTGACTCTAAAAATGCCAAAAGACATTTAAGATTTGCACCTTGCCCTTCCCGGGGCTTGAGCTGGCGACACTTGACCCCTGCAACTAATAAAATAATTTGAACCAAGGAGCATTAGAAGTAATAACAAAATTTACTCAGTTATAGCATTTGGCATTTTAATGGCTCAATGTCTCTGAACACTTAGGGCCAAATTACCAGCCTTACGAATCCTTTCACAATTTGTGTTTGCTAATACATAGGCCAATCCTGAGGTCTGACCCCAGTAAGTTTTCTCTGGACACAAGGGAATTAAGAATTTCTGCCTAGCTTCTGATGTGAGAGGACAATCAAATAAGTAGTGGATCAAACCCTCCTGTTTCTGTTGACCACATGGGCAAAAACTTAATTCAAAAGGAATATGATTGTACCTTCCAACAGAGAGGAAGGCATTAACTGGAATCGTAACAGAGTAAGGAATTTACGTAACTGAGTCACCTCAGTTAGATATTTTTCACAATGATGTTGTGTCTTAAGAAGATGCATCAGAGGGGCAATGGGACAGAGCCTCCATATCCCTCTCCACGTAATTATCAATTAGGCGGTTTTTAACCATTAATTTAATTTTGTCTCTGGGGAAATAATTAAAAAAAGTCCCATCTGTTCTACTAAAAAGTCTAATTTGTGCTCCATATAGAGTGGAAGCCATTCTTTTGTTTTTCAATCCAACACATTTTAGGAAGTGACTCATCCTTCTTGTCCATTAACCAAAGCCAGTATGAAAAAAGATTCATGCGTACTTTCATTTCAACCGGGAGAACTCCCGTTTCTACTCGCGACATATTAGCAGGTGTTCCAGGAGGGACCCCAAGAATTGACCGGAGCAGCCTCTTTTGAAATATTTCGAGCTCCTCAACCTTCGTGGAGCCCCAAATTTCTGCACCATATGCAGCTTGAGGTTTCAATTTATATTCTAATAGTTTCAATGCAGGTAAGATCATCCTCCCTCCCTGTTCTCCAAAAACGGAGCACTCCATTCGTTGACTGAGCCAATTTGAGTCTGGTTGTTTGTATGTGATCACTCCATGTACCCCTTGCAGAGAACATTAGCCCCAAATACTTATATTTGTCAGCTTGTTCGGAAGGGGGGTCAGATCTAGTTGCCAACTTTTAGTGGTCCTGTGTTTTGAGAAAACCATAGCTTTCATTTTGTCATAATTAACGCTTAAGTGATTCTTTTTACAGTATTCACTCAGTGCCTAAAGTAGCCTGTGAAGTCCAATTTCAGATGTAGCCAATAAAACCATATCATCTGCATAAAGCAGAATTGATAATAATCTCCCACAAATATTTACTGGGTGAAATGATATGCCCCTTAACTCAGTAATATCATTGACAGGGATCCCCAAAGGAACTTCTGGTAATTAGCTTTCTTGGTCCTGACAGTGATTCTGTACTGACTCTTTAGTTCCATATATATATATATATATAAGAAGTTTATTTGTGTAGCCATAGGCCATTACAAAGTCCAAAAATATCAAGTAACAAAATATAATATAATATAATATAATATAATATAATATAATATAAAACATAACCAATGCTTTCATTTACAAAAAGCTTAGACCCAAAATATTTAACAATCATAGCCTTCAGGCCAGCTATTAAGTTAGTTAAATCCAATAGTCACTCTAACCTATTTAAGGCTCTTTATCAATTATATTCAAAACAAAACAAATCCCTTGTTCCACATACACACAATAAGAATGTACCGTCACAAAATAAATACTCCCCTTCCATTACTTTCCAAACTTATAAATACTAATGACAACATTATCTTCCAAACAGAAACCAATACTTTAACAATTTCCAAATACGTATAAAATTCTTTATACCCTCCAGCCAAATGCCCCCACATCCCAAGCCAGGAATCAAATTCTACCCACCTTAAGTTTCAACACAAGTGTTAAAAATTTAGCAACTTTCAAGGATGTCTCCATGTCTGTGTCGCTAATCAGATACTCTTCCAACCTTAAATGCAAATATGCCAGGATACAAATTTGAGCAATATAAAGCCTTCTCCAAATCTGGTACAGGGGGCACTCCAATAAAATGCGATCCATTGTTTTCACACATTCTTGTTGCAGATGTTTACAGTGTTGGCAAAACCTCTCATTCCTTGGGATGCACTTTGATCTACCTTCTGTTACAGCTGATGGGAATACATTAAACCTAGCCAAAGTGAAGGCATATCTATAATTTCCCACTCTAAGATTAGACAAATACGAGGCTCCCGTATAGGGGAATACAAAATGTGGATACATTTTTGAGAACTTTTGTGCCCCCATACACTCTTGTTCCCCCTGCAACTCCACATCATAGATCTGCCTTTTAACTTCAGTCCAGGCCCTCTCGAAGGAGAAAGATAGCAAATAACTCATAGAAAACCCTAGTGAGCATAAAAGCCCATAAATTACGGAAATCCATGGGCCTGAAACTGTTGATTTCCCCTGTGCTGCCAGTGATCCCGAGTCCAGCAGGTTCAGTCGGAGCCAATATTTTACAATAGAAAGCTTGGCTTTGGTGGCAAGATGGCTAACCCCGGCTTTGGCTCTAAGGAACACTACAGGCATAGATCTTGGAGCATGTAGAATTAAACGCAAGATTCTGTTTTGGTCTGTTTCAAGCCCATCTATCATGGTTGCGCTCCATATTTGGGCCCCATAAAGGAATTGGGGAATCATCTTTGCCTTCACTAATTCTAAGGCTGGTCTAAACAAACGGCCGCCTTTATTCTGGTAGAAACCAGCAACCCCTGACCTGTAACTCTCTCAGCCGCCCGCGCACCCTTAAAATGTGCCTTCCATGAAGGAACTGCAGAGATTAATACCCCTAAATATTTGCATTGATTAACCTGTTCTATAATCCTATTATCTAAATACCACTTATGTTGAACCCGACTCTTACTAATCACCAGGACTTTAGTTTTAGAGTAGTTAATCAAAAGCTGTTCCTTATTACAACATTGACTAAAAGCCTTCATCAGTCTCCTAAGCCCGACCTGTGATCTAGCAATCAATGCTGTATCATCAGCATACAGCAGAGCTGATAGTACCTGTGTGCCAACCTCTACAGCATGAAATAAAGGATCCTCAAGAGACTCCCCCATATCATTTAAATAGATATTAAACAAGGTTGGCGCCAGGATACATCCCTGCCTAACTCCTTTTTTAACTGCTATAGATCTAGTGAGGGACCCTTACCTGTTTATTCTTACTTGCAGAGAGGTATTTGTATATACTGCCTGAATTGGATGTAATAGTCTAGGATCAATTTGATATTTCAATAGTTTCACCCATAACCTCTCCCGGCAAATCGTATCGAACGCTGTTTTTAAGTCTACAAAACATATATAGAGCCTTGATTTAGCACAGGATCTAACATACTTAGAAATCAAATAGTCTATTACAAAGATGTGATCAATTGTTGAAACACCGTTTTTAAACCCTGCCTGTTCTAGACCTATAAGGTTTTCTTGATCTAACCAGCTTTGCAAACGACTTAACAGATACGTGGAATATAGCTTCCCCACCACACTCAATAAGCTGATAGGGTGATAATTAGCTGGATCATTTGGGTCGCCCTTTTTATATATGGGTACTATCACACTTTTAAGCCACTTGTCTGGGATCTTCCCTGTATCATTGATTTTGGCGAACAACCTATCTAAAGCTTGGCTCCACCACTCTATATTACCCTTTAACAATTCACCAGGGATGAAATCTATACCTGGCGCCTTGCTAGATTTAAGTTCAGAGATCAGCTTTTCCACTTCCTCAGGTGCAACAGGATCCCACTTTGCCAGCGATTCCCACGTATAACACAGAGGCTCAACCAATTCCACCACAGAATTTGCGAAAATATGACTATAATATTCCTCCCATTTATCCGCTTGTATAATAACTTCATTTACATAGCAATCAGAGGCCCAAGCTGCTCTAATAAGGGACCAGAATTTAGAGGAGTTCTTATCCTTAGCTGTAGATTCCAGATCACCACACAAAATCAATAGGTGCTGCCTTCAATTTTCTTTAATTTATTATATTTTATCAAATTTCTACCCCACCCCTCCTAAAACAGCTCGGGGCGGCTAATCAGTCTCTTATATTCTCTTCTAGCTACAAAAAAGTTTTGAATCACCGAAGAATTCCTAAAATATCTTTTCACAAGACGACCCATCTGATTTAGTTTCCTTTTAGCTAATCTGCATGCACCATCATACCAACCCCCCAACTTTGCCTGCCGCTGTTTCAATCCCAAGGAGCTCACTAGAAAGGGAGACAATTTAAAATCAGAATCAACTTCTCCCTTAAAACACTCCAAAGTCTGGGGAGATAAGAGAGCTGCAGTAGCTTCTAAAATCTGGGATGACCACTTGACCCCCCTCCTTCAGTTCACTAATTGGGATCTCGACTTGAGAATCATTCACAAGGGTCTCCCCTCCTCCAAACCGCGGGAGAACTATCCAGGTGCTCAAAGGGAAATGCAGAGAAGCTGCATAATCCAAATTTTTAAAATCAACCACATATGGGAGTAATACCTCGGAAACCAAGATATAATCAACACCACCTACACAGAAGTGGGAGATAAATGTATAATCCCCCCATCGATCACTTGGCATAAATCTGCTGCATTAACAAAATCCTGGAAGCGTAATCCTGCCGTATTAGTATGGGGATCCCTTGATACTTGCCTACGTGCCAACACTATTGGGAGGTGCCCTTCTAGGGAAAGATAATAATTATTCCCCTCATTTGCACCCCAGCGTGCGCTAAAATCGCCTGCAATCAACAGGCCATCCTCAGGAAACAATTCTCTCAATTTCACAACCGTACCCAATAATTGAGACCAAACTTCCTCCCTATAATAACATGAGGTCCTCGGGGGAACATAGACATTAATAATAATTACTGCTAAATCTAAATGTACTAGCAGCATCCTCAGAACCATATAGTACGGGGAGTAACCCTGGAGGGTATAAATCCTAACTTGAGGAGATTTAATAACCAATATTGCTAACCCCCCACTAGATCTTCCCTTCGTTTTAATCGATTTCGATACAGCAGGCATTGAATAAACATCAAATCCTTTAACAGTAAAATCCCCTGTCATCCAGGTTTCTTGGAGACAGACACAATCATACCCTGTAACTGGGCTAAGAAAAAGCCAGGGTCCCCCACTTTATTCTTCCATCCAGATATATTCCACGAAATAAGGAGTCAACCTATCTTTCCTGCCTGCTGTCATGGGTCTGGATAATTTGAACCCACTCCGAGGGGAACCAACATCCTAGAGTCACCTCTAAGCTTAGCTTGGCTCTCTGACCCCAAGTTGATCCCCAATTCCACTTCCACCGGGCTAACATCCTTCTGTAAGGGCAAAAGTTCTATATAAGTATTAATAGACCGAATTGTCTTGTCTTGCCTTACCTGCCCAACTGCCTTATTTAGAGCGGTCTTTAATTGAGAGCAGTCTACATCAAACCACGGGGATTTGCAAGACTTTTCCCCGTGTTTGTGATAAGGGGTCAGCATGACTGCATTTTTAATTTGAGCCACCAGTTCATTAAATAGGGCCGGAATGTTGTCGTTCATTATGTTGGTTTCTGAAAATAACTCTCTAGTCTTGCACATGTCCTGAGATGTCAAAAAATCATGACATCTACCTGAAATCTCCGCCCCCACCCCCCCAAATCTCAGAGCTCTAGATCCCTGTAACTCAAGGTCCTCTAAGGAGGAAGAGTAGTCAAAAGATTCCAAAGACTCCAATTGGGATGTGTATTCCATTCCTATTGGTTGGTGGTCACTATAACTGATAATGAGGACCTTGAAATTAGAAAAGTGTTGTATAACCTATAACACTTGTGCCAGCTTTAGAAATATAAATGAATTCACCATAGGGATCGGAGCTAGATCTCCCATTTAAGATTTTCCAGTTGACCTTATATAAAAATGTTAACATTTGAAGTCCAGTGGCAGACAGTACTTTATCTCTAGATAACCTTGAGGGATGGAAAAATGGATCCTCAAAATCAAGGCCCGTCACCTCTGCAACGACTGCGTCGTCTTCGCCTGTACGAGCGTTGAAATCCCCCACCATTACTCCAGTGAGTTTGATATGCAGACACTGTCCACATCCAAGGCAGTCTTTATAAGGACGGCCATGCCTGCTTTTGGTCTAACTCATTTTATGCAATCTAATTATTATTATTAACAAACATTTATATAGCGCCAGCAGTGTACCTGGCACTTTACAAAGTAATAAAATAGACATGGTCCCTGCCCCTAGGGCTTACAATCTGAGAGACAGGAGCTGGGGGAGAGACTTAGGAAGGGGAACAGAGGGAGAGACAAGGGGTCTAACATTCATGAAGATGCGAGGTCTCAGGTGCACGTACTTGGCTTGGTTACGATGAGAATGACAGCAGGCAGGTCCATGTTGCAAGGATAAGGGTAAACCGATCGTAGGTATAGGAATAGTGGCTCAGCAGGATAAAGAGTCAGACAGAGCAGAGCGAAAGAGGTGAGTTTTAAGGAGAGATTTGAAGGTATGAAGGGAGGGGGCAAGGCGGATGTGGACAGGGAGGGAGTTCCAGGCATGGGGGGCAGCAAGTGAGAAGGGACGAAGGCGCTTAGGGGAGCAGGGAAGGCGTGGAAGGGTGAGAGAAGGGACAGAGGAGGAGCGAAGTGCACGGGCTGGAGTATGGAGGGCGATAAGTGCAGAGAGGTAGGGGGGAGCAAGGTTGTGAAGAGCTTTATAGGTGAAGACTAGGAGCTTGTGCAGGATTCGTTCAGGAAGGGGAAGCCAGTGAAGCGAAGAGAGGAGGGGCTGCACATGGTCGAAGCGACTGGCGAGGTAGATGACCCTGGCAGCAGAGTTTTGGACAGAGATGAGGGGAGAAAGGTGAGACCGGGGAAGGCCAGTGAGAAGGAGGTTACAGTAATCGAGGCGAGAGATGACCAGAGCATGAACAAGAGTTTTGGCAGACGAGACAGAGAGAAAAGGGCGAATCTTAGCAATGTTATGGAGGGAGAAGCGACAGGATTTAGCAACAGAGTCAATGTAGGGTTTAAAAGAAAGGGCTGAGTCAAAGATGAAGCCTAGGCTACGGGCTTGGGGGACAGGCAGGATGGTGACTCCATCAATAGTTATTGACAGTGAGGAAGGAGAGGAAGGATGAGGGGGGAAGATAAGGAGTTCAGTTTTAGCCATGTTGAGTTTGAGTTGACGTTGAGACATCCAGGTAGAGATGTCAGAGAGACAGTTGATGAGACGAGCTTGAACAGAGGGAGAGCAAGGAGGAGTAGAGAGATAGAGTTGAGTGTCATCAGCATAGAGGTGGTATTGGAAGCCATGGGAGGCAATGAGTTTGCCAGGTTTAGCCCAGGCTCTAAAGCCTGGAAAAAATACATCGTTTTCTAATGACCAAGTTTCTTGTATGCAAAGGACATCATACCTCTCTAGCTGCTCTCAAGAGGAATCCAGAAACAATTTTTCCAGTCTTCAGAATTCCAGGAAAGAATATTGAGGGATTTAGTAGCAGCCTTGCCCTGTGGTGGTACTAATTGTCATACCGAACCTTCTGAAATAACCTGTTGGTGTTCCATTTCCTTGCAGTTAATTATATTATGGGACTCTTCTGAAGCAATAGCGCTGTTAGATTTGCGCATTGCCAAAACAGAAGAAAGCAAATTAATTTGATCTTGGGAGGAGCTTAAACGGGGACCTGGATTTCCATTTTCTAGACCTATATCATCTATTAAGCATTGTGAGACATTATTTGCCTCTTCAGATCTTACTTCCCCATCCTTTTTCCGTTGAGTACCTAATTCGTAGGGCAACAACAATCTACACTTAAAGATTCCAGGTCTATTTTATAAGATTCTGTAGCCACTTTGTTAATCAACTCTGGAGCCCGATACTCAAGTCCGGAAGTGCTAAGTTTCTTAACTGCCCCACTGAGCTTTGTAATCAATCTATCTTGCTCTATAATTGGAAGGACCTCAGCTGCGATAAGGCAATCTGCATCATCTACCCGTAACAGATCCTGAAGGAGGCCTACATCATGATTTTTATCCTTAGGTGGAAATGAATCACTATCTTTCCTTTTTTGAAAATATGAAGTTTATTTATTTATTTATTTTTCAGATTTATATCCCGCCCCCTCCTGCAATGCAGCTCGGGGCGACTAACAACAATGGTAAAAACAATTAAAATTCAATTAAAAATCAATATAAAATACAACAAAACAGGGCTAGAAAAATAGTCATAATTAAATAAATGGGTGGGGGATTAAAATCACCCCCCCTCCCTCCCAAAGGCCTGGGCAAACAGCCAGGTCTTACAGTTCCGCCGAAATGTCAAAAGGCTTGGGGCCAGGCGAGCTTCCTCCGGAAGGGAGTTCCACAGCCGCGGCCCTACCACCGAGAATGCTCGCTCCATCGTGGCCCCCCGCTTAACACGGGGGACCTCCAGGAGGGCACCCCCGGCAGACCGCAGGAGCCGTTCCGGGGCGCGAAGGGCGAGGCGGTCCCTAAGGTAAGAGGGGCCAAGGCCGTATAGGGCTTTATAGATCATCACTAGGACCTTGAACTTGGCCCGGCACACTATCGGCAGCCAGTGCAGCGCTCGGAGCACCGGTGTAATGTGCTCCCGGCGACCCGTCCCCGTAAGAAGACGGGCCGCCGCATTCTGCACCAGCTGCAGCCTCCGGGCCAAGAACAAGGGAAGCCCCACGTAGAGCGCGTTACAGTAGTCGAGCCGCGAGGTGACGAAGGCATGGATGAGGGAGGCCAGGTCCGGGCCAGAGACATACGGACGCAGCCTACGTACCAGATAAAGCTGGCGGAAGGCAGCCTTAGCGACTGCCTCCACCTGCCGCTCCAGCCGCAGGTCTGCGTCCAATATGACCCCCAGACTCCGGACCTGCTGAGCTACAGGGGGGCAAACCCCCCCAATCAGGGGGGCCACCACCCCCTTCGCCCTCCCCACCACCATCACCTCCGTCTTATCTGGGTTGAGCTTCAGTCTGCTCCGCCGCATCCAATCCGCCACGGCCTCCAAACATTGGGATAGCACCGAGACAGCAGGGTCTGGGTCGGTAGAAAACGAGAGGTACAGCTGAGTATCATCAGCATACTGGTGACATCGCACCCCGAACCCTCTCACGACCTCCCCCAAGGGCTGCATATAGATGTTAAATAATAATGGAGACAAGATCGATCCCTGCGGAACGCCACACGGTAAGGCGCGGGGGCTCGATGTTTCCTCCCCCAACACCACCCGCTGGCTCCTCCCCGAGAGGAATGAACGGAACCATTCAAGAACAGTCCCGTCCAGACCCCCCCGGTCACGCAGTCGTCTCAACAGCAGCCCATGGTCCACGGTGTCAAAAGCGGCCGAGAGATCGAGCAGGATGAGAAATGTCGAACATCCCGCATCCATCTCCCGGCGGAGGTCGTCCACCAAGGCCACCAACGCCGTCTCGGTGCCATAGCCGGGGCGGAACCCAGATTGAAACGGGTCAAGGAGCCCGATATTATCTAGATGACCCTGGAGCTGGAGCGCCACTGCCCGCTCAATAACCTTCCCTAAAAAGGGAAGGTTAGAGACAGGTCGGTAGCTGGCGAGCGCGTCTACGTCCAACGATGGTTTTTTCAGCAGGGGGCGCACCACAGCCTCTTTTAAGCAAGGCGACAACCTCCCCTGCCGAAGGGACGCATTCACCACCCTCGCCAGCACCGTCCCCAACGTCTCCCCGGAAGCTTTTATTAACCAGGACGGGCATGGATCTAGTTGACAACACGTGGCCCTCACAGACCCCAGGACATCCACCACATCGGCTGGCGTCACTTCCTGAAACTCACCCCATAAAGATGGACCAGACGGACCCTCCGCCCCCCCGCGCTCTTCCCCTACTGCTATCAACCCAGCGTCGAAATCGGCCTGAATCCGAGCGATCTTGTCTGCGAAGTAGATGACAAACTCCTCACAGCGGGCCCGGGACAAGTCCCCATCCAGGCGGAGGGAGGCCGGACTAACCAGCCCCCGCACCACCCGAAACAGCTCCGCTGGACGCGACTTCGCAGACGCTATGAGGACGGCGAGGAATTCCTTCCTCGCCGTCCTCACAGCCTCCACATAGGACCGCAAATGGGCCCTATGGAGAAGACGATCGGAGACAGACCGAGTCCGACGCCAGCGTCGCTCTAGCCTCCTGCCCACACGCTTCATACACCGCAGCCCCTCAGTAAACCAAGGGGTCCTGCGGTGACGAGACCGAGGCAGAAGGCGCCTCGGAGCCACCCTGTCAATGGCCTCCTCCAGCAAGATGTTCCAATGCCGGACCAGCTCATCCACAGAGTGACCGTCCACATCCAGGGTAAGCTCCCTCAGGACCTCCTGGAACCGCTGGGGTTCCATCAGCCTCCGAGGGCGGACCATCCTAACTGGTCCCTTCCCCTTCTGGAGGGGGCGCGCTAAAAGACCGGCCTGAAGGAGGTAATGGTCCGTCCACGACAAGGGCACCGCTGTCACCTCCCCCACAACCGGACCCCCCGCCTCAAGGCCAGAGCCGAAGATCAGGTCGAGGATATGTCCCCCCACGTGGGTCGGGCAGATCACCTCCTGGGACAAGTTCATAGTTGCCATGGCGGCCATGAACTCCCGCTCCGCCCCAACAAGGCCGGCATCGGCGTGGACGTTGAAGTCCCCCAGAACCAAAGTCCTGGGGGAGCCCAACACCACCTCCGAGGCCAGCTCCGCTAGAGCGGTAAGGGATGCCGCCGGGCATGAAGGGGCCCGGTACACCAGCAGCACCCCTAGCTTGCCCCCAGCCAAATCGATCACCACGTGCAGAGCCTCTACACCCACAATCTCCGGCACTGGATACCTCCTAACAGGCCAGTCTTCCCTAAAAACAATAGCTACGCCTCCTCCCCGGCCGCTCATGCGGGGCTGATGCTGCACGGCATACCCAGCTGGAACCAGATCCGCCAAAGTTGGACCGGCCAGATCATCCAGCCAGGTCTCCGTGATGCATGCGAGGTCCACGGCCCCATCCAAGATCAAATCATGGATAATTGGGGCCTTGTTAACAAGTTGAGCAAAAAGATCGTTTCCTCCTAACAGGGGCATGTTCAGAGTTCCGAAAAAAAATTCCTTGGAAATTCTGTGGTTGACTTATATGTTCAGTATGTACTACTGGTGTAGATGGTCTAGACACCGGTATTCTCCCCCCTCCCCCCCCAATTGGTTGGAATGTTCTATCTATAGAAATACCACAAGTTTTCAAATGTTTCTGGGCCCGATATATCTTCTTAACAAAAACTATATTCTGGCAGTGAAGTGTCAAATGTACCACTTGTTCACTAGAGAAATTCCATTTAATATTTACAGCCTCTGGATCAGTTATATTACAACTGAGCAACTGAGACAAGTGCCCAATGACCAATCACCTAACTTCCAACTGGGTAATAACCCGTTAGGAAGAGGATAAATCCTCAGTAAATCTGAAAGTTCATCCAACACCATACGTGGCCCTTTGTTCCTTAGTCTACTCTGATTAGAGAACTCTTTAAATGGTCTCTTTGTAATCTTAATATCTGATGACACAGAATCCTGTTTTGTAACAGCATTAAGACAGTTAGAAACAGTAGCCCTTAGAAAGTTCTTTTTGAGAAAACCCTGGGGAACCTTTTTCTATAGATCCAAATGAGAAGATATTTCTTGCAATTAAAACTCCGTTCAAGGTAGAGCCCATTTCAGAGATATTAGAAAAACAACAGACACACTGTTTGGTTAATCAAGAAACATTGGGACCTCAAAATATCCCCAATAACTGTTGATAGTCATTTTTATGGGTCAAACAATTGTCATTAATTTTATCACAAACGCCTGAAGTTCCAGTACTGACAGATAGGCTAGTGTCCTGGTGCACTATAGGTACCCCACCCCCTGCGAAATTATCCACATCTGTCAAACCGGCAAATTGATTAGAAAGAGGCAAAGAAAACTTATCACTAGTCAATGGAGCATCAATAGGCAGAAATTCTAATATTTTTGCCTACTTCATTTGAGGCAGGTCTAAGCAACTAGCTGGAGATGTTGCAGGTCTGCTTCTCTTTTTTTCTGTCATAGAGCAGTAAAGTTTAATCCCTGGCTCTTCCAGAGCTTACTTGTGGTTGAACTTGACCCCTGAAAAATAGCAGCAACTGCAACAATATCTATCTAGCTCTTCCCAGAGCTTGCTTGCGGTTAAACTTGGCCCCTGAAAAGTAACACCAGCAGCGACAGTACCTAGCTCTTTTCAGAGTTTGCCTTCGGCTGGGCTTGGCCCATGAAAGAGGGAGAACAACAACGGTACCTGACTCTCCCCCAGGATTACCTGTGGGGCACTGGGCCCTTTTACCACAGCCTAATCCAATTAGAATACATCTTCAACAACAGAGGAAAAAAACAAAAACCAGCTAAAGGGAAACAGCCAGCTCCCGGCCTGCACCTAAGGCCATGTGCACAAGGGTGTGCTGTTAGGCGCGCGCCAACGGCACGGCCGCAGGCTGTAACAAAGTCTTTAAGGGGCCAGTCCCGGAAGCAGTGCAGCGTCCCCGGCTGGATTGTGCTGAACCCGCTGATGCTCTCCACAAGTTCCCCAGTTCACGTATTCAAAAATCTCTCTGGGCTAAAATGGCCAGGCTGGAGGCTGCAGGATGGCGGCGGCCCCTGCAGCGTGGGTTAAATACTAAACACACTTCCCTCTAAAGTAAATACTCTCCCCTTCCAAGTAGCAGGGGCCCAGAGAAAAATACAGTTTTTTAAGGAATCTTTTTTTATATATATATACACTGATCTAGCCAAATCATGATATCCTCTAGGATACAGAGGTTCTACAAAATACCCAAGCAGCTTTCCATAGAAGCCAAATCTTACAGAGTTATATTTAAGAAGAAAATCAGTGAGTATGGTACATCTACTTGCATGCTCTCACTCTCTCTCCACACGCCCACCCCATTTGCTGATTTACTTCCTGCACATAAAAGCTTCTTAAAATGTTTCAGGTCCTTGTATTGTTCACTTTCAAATATTGACCCCATTGTGCCTTAAAACAGCTGTTCAACCTGTGTTCTCATTTAAATGTCTAGCGAGAGAGAGGGAGACTGTCATGTCGATCCCAAACATAATGATCTATAATTATGATCTATTATGATGATCTATAAAGCCCTATACGGCCTTGGCCCCTCATATCTTAGGGACCGCCTCGCCCTTCGCGCCCCGGAACGGCTCCTGCGGTCTGCCGGGGGTGCCCTCCTGGAGGTCCCCCGTGTTAAGCGGGGGGCCACGATGGAGCGAGCATTCTCGGTGGTAGGGCCGCGGCTGTGGAACTCCCTTCC
>QEPC01014514.1:4039126-4064262 GCA_003113815.1 Sphenodon punctatus
TTCCCCAGTGCCTCTGCTCCCCAACCCCCCCGCCCCCCGCGCGCACGTTTACTCACTGTTGTTGGGGACTGGCACCAGGCAGTTAGTTCAGTGTTCAATGGAGGCGCTCGGCGGCAAGATGTGCTGTGGCACGCATGCTCAACTGACTGAGTCAGTTCAAGCATGCGCGCTGCAGCACATCTCGCCGCCGAGCGCCTACACTGAACATTCAGGTGAGGCTTTGCATTGAGCCCATAGAGCTCTATGCAAAGCTGCTGCTCAGGGAAATTTCATTTCCCAGCAGTGCACTTGGACTGAACGCTCAGCCGCCCGGCTCGCGTTCAGACCAAGTTTGTCCCTTCGGCGCTCCGATGTCAATTTCAGCTGCCGGCAGAGACAGAGGCAGAGTGCTCTCAGTCAGTGAGTGGCTGAGCGCTACTGTCAGTGGCACCGGGGATGGGGGAGAGCGGGAGCAGGGCACTGCCCCAGACGCCCTCACGCTAGGGATGTCGCTGATTGAGCCCAGTATCCTGTCTCTGACAGTGGCTAATCTCGGTTGTTTAAATCATCCAATTCTTTTTTAAACCCAAGCTATAGTACTGCCATAACCACATGCTCTGGCAACAAATTCCACAAGTTAATTGTGCGTTTGTGCTAGTAACTCTTGTTTGTGGCTTTGTAAGCCACATTTAGGTGATGGAGACAAAGTAGCTCAGATGGTATCTTTTATTGGACCAATGAGTGATGAGTTTGCTACCTACTTGCAGAGTCAGAGTTTGGGGTGGAGGAAGCTTAGTCTTGTCTAGTTTGGATCAACTTCAGTCGGTTTCACCCACCAACGCAGAAGGTGTGGATTGACTTCAGTCGGTTTTGCCAGCCAATGCAGAAGGTGTGCTTGGAGTGATGCAGGCAACAAGTTGTGAATTAGATCAATTCCTGTCCTCACTGGTGAAAGCGACCTGGGGTTGTCAATGCCTCCCTTTGGGAGAGCAGGGTGCCTGACTGCCTCAAAACTGTGTTTGTCCAACCCCTGCTGAAAAAGCCATCTCTTGATGTTGACTCCCCTGTCAGCTATCGCTCAACTTCTAATCTTCCCTTTTTAGGGAAAGTTATTGAACAGGTGGTTGCCTCGCAGCTTCAGGCACACCTCAACACTATTGGATGCCTGGACCCATGTCAGTCAGGATTTTGTCCTGGGCATGGTACCGAGACTTCGCTTGTGGCCTTAGTTGACGAGTCTGACTGCCGTTTGGCAATTGGCAAGGGCAATTGTATCCTGTTGATTTTGTTAGATCTTTCAGTGGCCTTTGATATAGTCAATCATGGGGTGGTGTTGGCATGGCTGCATGGATCCATGAGACTGCTCGAGTAGTTCCGCTCATTCCTGGCTGGGAGAACCCTGAGGGTGGTAGCTCATCGTCCCTTCAGGAGCACCCTTGTGGGGTCCCACATGGTTCTATCTTGTCCCCACTCCTGTTCAATGTGTATCTGAAGCCCCTGGGTGAGGATGTATGGAGATATAAGAACTTCCATCTTGGCCACATTAAGTTTCCTTCCTACTAAACCCACTTCTCCCCGCCCCTTACTCCCTATCGCTGTAGAAAACACTGTCATCCTTCCTGTCCCCTCATCCCGTAACTGTGGGGTCATCTTTGACTCTGCTCTCCTCTTCACCACTCACATCCAAAACACTGCTAAAACTTGTCACTTTTCTTTATAACATTACTAAAACCCATCCCTTCCTTTCTGAACATACAACCAAAACTCTTATGGGTTTTAGTAATGGGCTTTCATCACTTCCCGCTTGGACTATTGTAACCTGCTTCTTGCAGGTCTCCCACTGAACCTTCTATCTCCACTTCAGTCTATTCAAAATTCAGTCTGTCTAGTATTTAGCAAGACTCACCTGCCTTGCATGCCGTTACGACCATGTAACCCCCCCACTTCAAGTCATTACGCTGGCTTCCATCTGCTTCCATATACAGTTCAAGCTTCTTCTACTTACCTATAAGTACCTCTCCTCCCTTAGCACACCCCTTTTCCTGACCTCCATTCGTTGAGCAACATGCTCTTATCTGCACCCTTCTCCTCCATTGCCAACTCCTGACTCTGTGCCTTTCACCTTGTTGCACTGCATGCCCGGAACATTCTTCCTGAGGTGGTGCGCCTGGCCTTGTCCATATTCAAGTCTCGCTGTGATGGGGGGACTAAAGGCTTTACGGGGAACAGGTCGCTGGGAGCACATTACACCAGCACTCTGTTCTCTGCACTGACTGCCTATAGTCTCTCGATCCATGGTGTTGGTGCTTACCTATAAAGCGTTATACAGCCTGGGCCCCATCTATGTGCAGGACTGCCTCATGCCCCGGGCTCTGGACCAACCCCTGTGGCCAGCCGGGAACGCCTTTCTCGAAGTCCCTGGGGGGTGACTACGGAGAGGGCGTTCTCGGTGGCCGCACCAAGGCTGTAGAATTCCCTTAGCCTCGAACCTCTCCTCCTTTTGACGTCAATGCAAGACCTCGCTGTTCTACCAGGCTTTTGGTGAGGGAGACGGGTGAGGGGAGTGGGTTAGGGTGGGAAGGGGTCTGGGGTTTCCTGCCTCCATTTAATCATGTTTTATTATTTATTATATGTTGTATTTTATTATTTTATGACATTTTATTGGTATATTTTTTATGCTTGTTAGCTGCCCCAAGCTGCTTTAGCAAGAGGAGTGGGATATAAGTTTATTAAATAAACAAACAAACTATGATCCCAATCATGAATCATGATCTTAGTTGGAATAAATCAATTACTGAATAAACTGCACCCTGTAGTCCATGATTAATCTATTGCCTTAGTTTTAACTGTCTTTGTTCATGTTCTTATCTAGATAGTAAGCTCCTTGGAGCAGGGACTGTCTTTTATGTTGTGTACTTCTACAGCGTTGCATACAAATAATAGTGCGTTAGAAAGGAAAACTGGGTTCTTACCTTGTGAATTTTCCTTCTATGCGGAGCCTGCCTGGGCAGCCAGTTAAACAGTGGGGTTAAATCACTATCACCACCAGTAGGAGGCAGATATCCTAATTTTTGCTGGAGTATGCTCAGAGGGGATCTAGCCCCTGAACTCCAGTCGTTCCAAAAGGTCTAATGTACACTAATCCTAGCTACTGAACTTATATATAACTTTATGCTAAAAAACCCCAACAACCTGAAAACTGAACTGGGGGCAAAACCACCCCCAACACTGGGAGCCCACCGTAGGGCTGGCACAGTCAATGGGTAGTGGCCGAACGGGTGTCCACAGCAAGTGGAACGGTTGATACCCACTCAGACCCCCAGAGTTCTCGCTCACTCCAGGTGGGAACTGGCTGTCCAGGAGGGCTCCCTGTAGAAGGAAAATTAACAAAGAACTCAATTTTCCTTTTTTCTGGGGAACCCTCCTCAACAGCCAGTTAAACAGTGGGGACATTCCATAGCAGTGTCCCGTATCAACCAAAATTCAGGGACGGGGAAGAGAGAAGAGGCGAGAAGTGCTTGGGGGAGGAGGACTCCGAAGGGGTCAGTTACAGAACTGCCTGGAGCATCCTTCTCCCAAAAGCTGCTTCAGCGGAGTTGTGGAGGGGAATCTTATAGTGCCTGGTGAAGGTATGCACCGATGACCAGGTGGCTGCATGGTATATTTCCCCATAAGATGCCGAATTCTGAAAGGCCTGGGAAGTAGCTGTCCCTCTTAGGAGTGGGCAAAAACCTTCTGGGGAGGTGGCTTGCCCTCTGCCTCGTATGCTGCAATAATGCAGACAGACATCCAGCGCACAATTACTGTTTTGGATGCTCAGAGACCCCACTCTTGCGGACTGTAAGCAACGAATAGTGCTGACTATTTCTGGAAGGCACTGAACCTGCAAGTAGATTTGGAGTGCCCTGTGAACGTCCAGCTTGTGCCAGACCTGTTCCTGAGGGGGAGACAGGCTGGGACAAAAGGTGGGGAGCACTATGTCCTGCTCACAATGGAACTGAGTATCCACCTGGGAGCAGAACGTTGAGTCCAGTCTGAGGGTAACGGAAGACTCCTTAAAGGAGCAGAAGTCTGGGCTAACGGAGCTCAGCTCGAAGACCCTCCTGGCGGAGGTGATTCCTATGAGAAAAGCCAGTTTTAAAAGACAAGTAGTAAAGGGATACCTTGCGAAGCGGTTCAATGGAACCTTGGTAAGGGCCCTCAACACCACGTTAAGATTCCACGACGGGAATCTATGCACTACGGTAGAAGAGAGAACCCTCAACGCTTTAAGAAAACGGGCCACATGGGGATGCCTAGCTACCATCAACTCCCTGCACAGTGAAGAGGACACTATTGAGAGCTGCTACCTGCCATTTTAGGGTGTTGGGCTTCAAGCCCCTTATCCAGTCCCTCCTGGAGGAACTCTAGCACTGTGTTCAGGGGAGCTTTGGTCTGTCTAATGTCTCTGGCTCCACACCATCGAGCGAAGGTGGTTCAGGTCCCCTGATAAATGCACTTTGTGGCCTGCCTTCTGGATTGTAGCATAGTATCAAGACTTCCTTTGAGTATCCCAACTTTCTCAGGACCCGCTGTTCAATTTCCAGGCAGTTATGCCGCTTTTATACGAGATGCTGAAAAGCACCTCCTGAGTCCCGCGTTGAGAGAAACGCTGTGTGGGGAGTGTTTACATGCTCCCTGCGCTGCCGGAAGTGATGTGCTCCCCGTTGTTGGCAGTGGTGAGTGCCTCGTATAAAAGGCCCTGTCGTGACAGACAGGGCCTTGCGAGAGGAGACTGGGGTCCTCTGGAAGATGGAGAGGTGTTGCCGAGCTCAGGTGTTGCAGGTCCGCGAACCATGGTTGCCTCGGCCAGTATGGAACTACCAGGATTGTGGTCGCTCGTCCCCTTTTAATTTTTACCACTGTCCTATCTAGGAGTGGGAACAAAGGGAAGGTGCACACTAAGCCCTGGGGCCAGGATGTTCAGGGTATCAGGGCTTAATGATCCGGGAACCTGGACACATTGTTCTGTCTTTGTGTTGTGTGCAGCTGCGAGCATGTCCATCGCGGGGGGCTCGAAGGACCAGACAATCAGCTGGAAAGGCTTCTGGGCTGTCAGACCACACCCCCAGGTCAATCGTTTCTCAGATCAGCCAGTCTGATCACATGTTTGCAACGCCCCTGATGTGTACTGCAACTATGGAGGTCAGGTTGTATTCCGTCCAGGTGATCAGAAGGGTTGCTTGGCAACGTAGGGATTCTGAGTGGGAGCTCCCTTGGTAGTTCACGTATGCCTTCGCCACCATGTTGTCTGTGTAGACAAGTACGTGTTTGTCTCAGAGCTCTGAGGTCAGTTTCCTCAGAGCTAGGTAGATGGCCTGGAGTTCTAGCCAATTGATGTGGTGCTTGCATTCCCACGGGAGCCACTTGCCCTGGACAACATTTTGTTAGGTGTGAGCATCCCACACCTTCAGGCTCGCGTCCGTCGTGAGCGTGACTGTCTGGGTCTGACAGCTGAACTCCCAGAAGGAAGCAATCTTTTACCATCCACCAGTGGAAGGATGCTCAGAGTCATGAGGGAACCTTGATCTACAGGGTCCTGCCTTCTGTAAGATCATTCTGCCAGGGGCGGCGGAAGCATTGGAAGGGTCTGGTGTGGAATCTGGCTGACTGAAGATTCCCAGGCATGATGTCATGAGCCCCAGCAGGCTGGCGAGAGACTTAAGGTGGGCCTTGCGCTGTCGGCTGAGTTGTTGGATCAACATTCTCAACTTCTCCTGTCTCTGAGTGGTGAGAAACACCCTGCAGGTTTTGGTGTTGAGGAAAACCCCATGGTGTTCAAGTGATTGGGACGGGGTCAGAGGACTCTTCGCTAGGTTGATGATGAAGCTGCGTTGCTGCAGATATTGAATGGTCTTGCGAACATCCACAAGAGTCTTGTACCTGGTGGGCGACCTGATAAGTATATCGTCGAGATATGGGTGTAGCTTGATAACCTCCTTTCGGAGATTGACGATGAGAGGGATCACGATCTTGGTGAACCTGAATGGAAGGGCTGCATATAGTCAATGTTGCTGGGCATAGGTGAATCTGAGCCACCATCTCTGAGAATGTAGGATGGGGATGTGCAGGTATGCTTCCTTGAGGTCGAAGGAGGTCAGCCACTCGCCCTTGGAGATCACAAGCCAAATAAGATTGGAGAGTCTCCATTTTGAATTTCAGCACTCAGATGGCGAGATTGAGATTCTTGAGATCCAGCACCACGTGCTATGTGTCAGACTTCTTCGGCATAAGGAAGAGGATGGAATAAAGGCCCGATCCTTCCTCTCCACTTCGTACTGGTTCTGTGGCTTGTATGGAAGGGAATCTGCGTATCTCTGCTTGCATTGCTGCCTGTTTTTCTCAATTTCAGGATACCGGAGAAACACAGAAGGAGGTCATAGGAGATTGGGAGAATTCGATTGAATACCCCTCTGGATTGTGAGGATGACGCTTCTGTCAGATGTTGCAGCCTGCCATTGTTCTGAAAACAGCTGCAACCTGCCCCCTAGCACAGGAGGATCCTGCAGAGGCCACGCCTCGTAGTCATGCATCGGGTTTGGGGTGGTTGGGGTTCCCGGTATGTTTTGCTGTGGGACCTCCTGTATTCTTCGGTCTATACCAATGTGGCTTGCTTTCCTGGGACTAGCTTCTAGACATGGGACCCCGAGCCATTACCGGCTACCGGATTCCGGTTCTCAAAAAAACGGATTCTCGGATTAAATCCGGTATACCGGTACCGGATTTATTCCATTGATTTCAATGGGGCACTGTGTCCCCATTGAAATCAATGGAATAAAAAAATTCCTCCCCCATCCCCATCCCAGGCTGTGCGGGTGGAAGGGGGGACACCCCCCACCCACCCTGCCCAGCCTGGATTTAAAGAAAAAGATTCCCCTAAGTGTAGGATCCAAGTACCTGCTCTGCTTCAGTGCTGCTTGTGCTTGTTGAGCTCCGGGTGGGTGGCGGCAGCGGTCTGGCGGCCTCAGTGCCGGCTGTGGCTGCCGGCTTCAGACGCAGCGTCACACTAGTAGGCCTTCCGGTTTTCCCCGGAAGGCCTACTAGCGTGACGCTGCGTCTGAAGCTGGCAGCCACAGCTGGCGCTAAGACCGCCACCGCCACCCACCCGGAGCTCAACAAGCAGCACTGAAGCAGAGCAGGTACTTGGATCCTACACTTAGGGGAATTTTTTTCTTTAAATCCAGGCTGGGCACGGGGGGTGTCCCCCCTTCCACCCACACAGCCTGGGACGGGGAGGGAAACGCGGGTTTTTTGGTGGGATTTTTTTTAATTTTTTTATTTTTTTTACATTGCAGCCATTCATTTGAATGGCCGCAATGTAAAAAAAATCCGGTACTCGGCAATCCGGTAACCAGGCCGGATTACCGGGTTGAATCCGATAATGCCGGTACGCCCAGTACTGGCATTATCGGATACCGGAAAAACCGGTAGGCCCATACCTACTAGCTTCTATGGGAGTAGTATGGTCTCTTGCTGCCACCTGCTGGTGCGCAGCCTGAACTGAAGCAACGAAAAGGTTTCCTAGAGATGCTCAGGGCGTTTATAGACGAGACAAGAAAGGAGGCTGATCCTTTGATCAGACGCCTTTCTTTGCGCTCGTCTAAAGCTTGAGCCAGGATCTTACCCCGCGTCTGAATGGGCAGGCGATCCTGCCCCCTCAGACGCGGATCCCCGAAGTGCCGGCTTCACGCCGCACTTCTGGGTTCCCTGGGCATGTGCACATGCGTGCACAAAGACTCTGTGCCGTGTCTGGACATCAGACACGGCATACAGAGGAAGGCGGGGGAAGGAATGCTGGCATTTAACGATCCCGCTTGTAAGCGGGATCGTCTATAAATGCCCTCAGACGATGCAGAGTCTGCTTTTTGGATTTGTCAGAAGCATCTGCAACCTTGTCTAAGTAGATTCCAAAGAGTTTCACCCCTGAAAAGGACCCCCTACCAGGGTATTCTTAATGGTACTGTCCCCCTTCCAAGACCAGAGCCAAAGGCAGCGATGTGCAGCCAGGTTGGAAACTGCTGCCCAGCAGACAACGTCTGCAACGAGAACACAGGCCAGCTGCATGTGGGTGGCCAGGATTCTAGTCATCTTCATGGAGACACTGGGGTCTCTGATCCACTTAACCCAAGTGATGAGGTCCCTGGAAAAGTAGGGTAATGGTAGCCATCTTAATAACTGAGGATATTTCCTCACAGTTCCTCCGGAGGTTAACCTCAATACCCTTGCCTGTAGGGTCTTTCAGGTGGCATTCCCCTTCAGTGGGAAAAACAGAATTACGGGGCCAGAGATGCTACTGCAGCATCCACTTTGGGGATGGTGAGAAGGGCCTCCTTGTTTCTTGAGAGAGAGTAAAGGGATTCCTGGGTTTTATTCATTTTTCCTTCTCTATCAGGGAGCTGTCACTCTTTTTAAATAATCTTTTTGTAGGCCTTATCCAGGATCATGCCCTTATCCCTGGAGCTAGATGTACTCTCTCTCTCGGATTCTTTATCTGAAGAGTGTGAGGAGTCACGTTTCTCTCTCTTTTCCTGGAGATGCAGGGTCTTCTCTGGAGGAGTGGAGGGAGTCTAGGGTCTGGCCCCCTTGCAGGGCTTTTTGGAGAAGGGAAGCTTCCCCTTGCTTGCTAGCCAGGAACACCCTTTAAAGGGTCTCCTGTTCCCCGTGAGCTTAGCTGGAGAATGTTTTCCCTTAAGCGCCCTTAAGATTTCTTGTAAGACCTTCATACGAGGGTCTGCTGGTGGCCCAGGGGGGTGGGGACATCACGCTGGGGACTTATTCTGGCCTCAGCTGCAACCTCCTGCATTCTCCTCTACGTTGTCATGCTGGTGGGTCGAGGGCCTGCTGGCTGCTCTGTGTGCTCCTCTGGCAGCGCTAACTCAGCCGACGCCCTGATGGGAGCAGCTGGATGTGCCAATAAGTTGAGCGGGCTCACCAGCTTTTACTTTCGGTTTCCCAGCCGCAGCCAGAAAGAGTTGTGTGGCCTGCGTGTGGGTGGAGAGCCACGGCCTTTCCCAACACCGGCAGCCAGTCCAGGGAGATAGGAGCCTTAGCGAAACATCTGCTGGAGGTTGCCCCATATTCTTTCAGTGCCTGCTGATCTGGGCTCCTGCTGCAGCCAGGAGGGGGATGCTGGATCCAAAATACTTCTCTAGGGAAGGAGTGAATAGGGAGGGAATTCCTCCACTCTCCGGCACTGGCGAGGAGGCTGTAGGAAACCAGGTCCCTTAAGAATAAAGAATAACTAATATCTAGCTTAAAAAGACTAATAAAGGATAAAAAAAACCTTCATCCTAGATAGAGACTGCACAGCTTGCGTCCTATCAGTGTGGAGGCAGACACAAAACTGGAGTTCAGGGGCTAGATCCTCTTTGAGCATGTTTCAGCAAAACTTAGGATGTCTGCCTCCTACTGATGGTGGTGGGGATCTAACCCCACTGTTTGACTGGTCGTCTTTGAGGACTCCCCGGGAGAAATGGTAAGAAGTAGTATGAGGAGGAGGAGGAGGAGAAGTGTCATTAGTATGCTGATGACACACAACTCTCTTTTTCATTGGCCCAGGCCCTGCAGTCTCAGTGCTTACCCAGTGGCTGTCAGTCATTGGGGACTGGATGCAGGTGAGATGGTTGAAGCTGAATCCAGATAAGGCTAAAGTGATGATGGCTGGCTGGCCAGGGACCTGGGAGACGTAGGGAGCTCTATTACTGATGGGGTCCAGCCTTCTTTGGTCACTCAGGTGTGCAGCCTTGGGGTGCTCTTGGATCCACTGCTGCACCTTGATTGCCAGGTTGTAACAGGGGCCAGGAGCATTTTTCACCAATTGCATTTGGTGAGAAGGCTGCGACTTTTGTTATCAGACTCAGATTTGGCCATGTCATCCATGCCTTCATGACCTCGAGACTTGACTACTGCAATATGTTCTACGTGGGGCTACCCCTAACGAAGCTGCAGTTGGTGCAGAACGTGGTGGCCCATCTTTTATTGGGGGCGAGTAACAGGGAACACATTACTTCTGTGCTCCAGTCTGCACTAGCTGCCAATAGCTTTCTGGGCACAATTCTAGGTGCTGGTTTTGATCTATAAAGCCCTAAATAGCTTGGGCCACAGGTATCTGAAAGACCGCCTTCTCCCTCATGTCCTGTCATGACCTCCGAGGTCAGCTGGGAGCACCCTCTTACAAGTACCATCTACCTGCAAAGTCTTTACAGATAGGTAACACAAAGGTGTTCTCAGTGGATGCCCCACGATTATGGAACTCCCTATGTTGGAGGTTAGTTTAAGGCTGAGCATCTTCCAGAAATATTGTAAGACCTTTTTATTTGGCCAGGTGTTTGTCAGGCAGGGATAAGGTTGGGTAGGGGGCTAGGGGGGAAGTGGACTTTTAGATCTTTTTACTGACTGTAAGGTGCCCTGAGTCTTGATGTGGAAGGCGACATATACATTTAAATAAATACATAATTAGATACATTTATGTTGGTGAGATTATGCAACTTGCAAGCTTGCATAATCTCACCAACATAAATTGGTC
The DNA here is from genome assembly GCA_003113815.1 of Sphenodon punctatus. Classification (NCBI taxonomy): domain Eukaryota; kingdom Metazoa; phylum Chordata; class Lepidosauria; order Sphenodontia; family Sphenodontidae; genus Sphenodon; species Sphenodon punctatus. The sequence continues at coordinate 4,049,670 of QEPC01014514.1, forward strand.
CAATAAAAAGATATCACCTGAGTTACTTTGTGCCCTTAGATTTGCATAAACTTGCATACTCTCACCAACAGAAGTTGGTCCAATAAAAGTTATCGCAGGAACTATTTTGTCTCTATCTCCTTTATGTGACTAACAAAGCCACAAACAAGGTTTGCTAGCGCAACAGGTTTGCCTCCCTCTGGCAGTCTTGGCATTAAGGCTGTCAACAGCATTCAATGTGGGGGGATACTGGGAAGGTGGAAGCTTCTGCAATTAAGTTTATAACCGATATTGCTCAAAACCAAAAGGTGAAAAGAGGGCTCTGACATGAAATAAGAGCTGGGGCGTGCATGGGGTTTTACAGTTCAGAATCAAGAGCAGAAGTTCCTAAGTGTGCATGGACACAAGTGTCAACAGACAGACTGGGATAACATCTTGAATTTCCTACCTTGTAATATCCTCCAAGCTGCTCCTTTGATGTGCCTTGCTCATCACATCTTGCACACCAGAGTGAAAGGGCTTTGCTGTCATAATAGCACTTGAACGGTTTGACCCTGGAATTGGGAGTGGGGTAGGGAATGAAGCAGAGCGGCCACGGGTAACATTAGCACTCTTGACAGTATTAAATACCCGTTTCTGCTGAACCCTGAGGGAGAGAAAATAAAGAGCAGATACAAAAAGTGCTGTCACAGCCAAGAACTGACCAACGACAGATATTCTTGTCCAGCATTCTTGGGAATGATATATACAAAAGAACAACTTGAGGCAATTAGACTTCTAAAATAGTGGACAGGTAAAGACAAACCTACAGAGAGTAAGAGTGAAAACTGCTTAAGCTGAAGTGGTTGCTAAGAAAGGATTTCTCTTTTACCAGAATTCAGAACCCTAAGACTATATGGGCTTGGGCTGAACTCAAAAATAATTTTAAGTGCCTGAGCTTTGTAGAGTCAGCAGGATCAGGCCTTAAATTTGTTGAAAACGGGTATCAATTTCCCCTCACATAAAAGGCATTTTCAATTAAATGTAGATAAAAACAGAGGGGAAATATCTATATTCCCAGAGGCCCAGGCTAGGTTGAAATGGGCCCTGGTGAAGAAGATGGAATACCTCACCCCTTCCCTTTCTCCCAGGGGCAGAGGATACAGCGGTACTAGGAAGCAAGTCGCCCACTCCCCCGGCTTGTGGGTCTAAGTGCAGCTGCACCCCCCCGCGTCTCTATCCTACCCATGCCCTTGTATATTGTCCTAAATATCTACAGCCATTGAGGATAATCTTACACCAGGTATTTTTTTAAACCATCCTAAGGATTCGATAGCAGGGGTGTGATTCTGTATTAGTTTCCATAAAATAGCTAAATATATGCCTATCAAGCTCATATTCCAGTAAACCACACAATAAATTGCAGGTCCACCCATTTCCAGTGCTTGCTCATTCCAACTAATGTCAATCCTAGCTAGCGCTGACCGCTGGTGTGAGATGTCAATACAACATTAAAAGGTGGGAAATGAAAAGTTACACTTACTTTTGTTTAGAAAGAGCAGATTCCTCATCCAAACTCAGCTCCTTCTGCATAGTCCCTTTAATCTCTGCGGCAAGGGAATCCTTTAGAGAGTGGAGGGGAAATGTAAGATTTTTAAAAATTCTTTCTTTAACATAGTTAAAAAAAAGCCAAACACAAAATAGTCTTTCCCCTCTGTTATTAGCTAGTGCCAGTATGCACGGCACCTTAAAAGACACAAGTCTCTGTCCCTACCCCACCCCCTGCAAAAATAGAGACGGCCAAAGTCCAAAAACTAAGTATTTCCCACTTGTGAAATATGCAGTAACTATCATTTCAGGGTTATGGATTTCTATTGATTTCCAGTGTTGCGTTCATAACAAGGAGCAGCATGCAATATTGCTATACTTAGTATTGCTGTAGTTAGGTTGGATCCTAAGACAAAAAGCCTGGATAGGATAGTCTTAACTCATGATCAATGGTACAATTACATTCTAGGGAATGTGTAATGTTGTGGTGTGTTATAAATTATAGAGCCTGAAATAAGGCTTTTAATCATCTTGGTGGAATCGCATGGTATTCTGACTTTCAGCTAATATTAATGACTTGTAATAAATTTATAAAATTAATACAATTTATGACATAAAATTAATTACTGGCTACAAATTATACTGGAAAGTAGTATCACCAGAAATCAAAAAGGACAGAGTTAAAGTGGCATGCGAGATGTGGCCTAACTTTTCATCTCCTAACTTTATATCCTAGGTTGTAAGCCCCTTGGGCTAGGGACATTTCCCTAACTGAGGACTATTCAGCATCAGGCACATTGCTTGTGCTATATAAATAATAATAGTGCACATTTTAAAACTGAGATCATTGCTTGGAATCACGGCATTAGAGATGGAAAACTATGAGACCACCAAATCCACCTCTCAGCCAACTGAGGGTTCATTTCCCCCTGGGTTTTCAATGGCAAGAACAAAAATTTAAATTTTGTTCTCTTGCAGTGCTAGTAAACACTAACACACACTCCGTGTCCCCTGTTAGTAAAATCCTTTCGGAAGCATCAGTGGTTACTGGACCAAGTGAGCAGAAAGTCCTGGATCCATTACCTCAGGAAATGCTCTAAATGAGTGGGGGCGGCAGAGAAGCGCAGCAGGGCTGGCTCTGCTCCTCAGTTCCTTCACTTCTTCTTGTACTTCATGCAACATCCCCAGACACTCTGCATTTCGATCTTGTATCTCATGCAGCTGAAACAGAAAAAGGGCTGCAAGTACGGTCAATGACATTTAGCCCATGGCAAAGGCACAAACAGTACGATGAGGATCAGCTAGATTTTATCCCGAGAGGTAAGCATTACTTTACTAGAATAATGGTAAAGTTACAGATGGTCTTTACAAATAACACCAGAAAAGGATCTTTAAAACATCTCCTGAGATAGCTAGCACCATTCATGTTTACTTGACATATTCTCCCTCTCTCAGGCTTTATGTTTAAAATTTATACTAGATACTACTGTACATTCTTTTCTCCATTTCAAGATTATGTAAACTACAGAAAAAACAGCTTGTTACCAAGGGACAACAACAACATTGGCTCTCTCTTTCTCTCCTCTCCTGCATCAAATCTGTAGAGGTGTTAAGCCAAAAATGAACACTTGTTTTCCATTTACTTGACCCTTGGCACTATTCATATTTGAATACTATGAATCTGATTATTCTTTGATGCATGCAAGTGCAAACTGATAACTTCATTGAGATAAAATTCGTGAGAAGGCAGTTAGATACGACATGCAAACAAGGCAGATTAGTTATAGAGAAGGGACAATAAAAAGAGATTAAGTGCCCAAGATCAGAAAAAGAGCCCAAGATCAGAGAGAGAGAGAGAGAGAGAGAGAGAGAGAGAGAGAGAGAGAGAGAGAGAGAGAGAGTGTGTGTGTGTGTAGAAGAGTGCAGATTAGAATCCAGGTGTTTCTAAGTTAGCAACATGCACTGAATCTGATAAACCACAGTGCCTCTTGTACAGAACTACCCTTTTAGGGAAGGTTATTGAACGGGTAGTGGCCCGACAGCTCCAGGAGATTCTTGACCCCTTTCGGTCTGGCTTCTATCCGGGTTATGGCACTGAGACCACACTTGTGGCTTTGGTAGATGAGCTCCGCCGCGAGAAGGATTGGGGTCGATCGACCCTATTAGATCTGTCGGCAGCATCTGATATCGTTGACCATGAGATGTTGGTGACGCGCCTGTGGGACAGTACGAGGGTGGGCGGGACTGTTCTTGAATGGTTCTGCTCATTCCTGACCGGAAGTACTCAGCAGGTGGTGCTCGGTGATTGTTTTTCATCTTACTGAGACCTCCCACGTGGGGTTTTGCAGGGTTCTGTTTTGTCCCCTCTCCTGTTCAACCTGTATATCCAGCCGCTTGGCGATGTGATTAGAGGGTTCGGGGTGAGGTGTCATCAGTATGCGGATGACACCCAACTGTCTCTCTCATTTTCAACAGATCCAGGCCCGGCTGTCTCAGTGCTTACTCAGTGTTTGGCAGCTGTGGGGAATTGGATGAGGGCTAACCGACTGCGACTGAATCCTGACAAGACGGCGGTGATGGTAGTAGGTAAGTCAGTGGAAGTGACAGCTCCCATGGTTGATGGGATCTGTCCTCTGCTGACTTCCCAGGTACAGAACCTGGGGGTACTCCTCGACGTGCAGCTCCTCCTGGATCTCCAGGTGGAGGCTGTGGCGAGGAGTGCCTTCCGCCAGTTACACCTGGTGTGGCGGCTTCGATCGTTGGTTTCGGTTCCTGACCTGGCCACGATCATCCATGCTTTTATCACCTCTTGACTAGTCTACTGTAACGTACTCTATGTGGGGCTACCTATGGTGATGGCTCAGAAGCTGCAGCTGGTGCAGAATGCGGCGGACCGGCTCTTAGTGGGACTGGCCCGCCGGGAGCACGTTACACCAGTGCTCCGGTCTCTGTACCAGTTGCCAATAGTCTTCCGGGCTCAATTCAAAGTGTTGGTTTTGACCTGTAAAGCCTTCCACGGTCTGGGCCCTGTCTACTTGCAAGATCGCCTCACTACCCGGGTCCTAGACCGGCCCCTGCGGTCATCCAGGGGTACCACACTGGAGGTCCCCCGGGTTTTCTGGGGGGCCACGCAGAATAGGACGTTTTTGGTGGCCGTGTTGCGCCTTTGGAACTCTCTCCCAGTGGGGGCTCATCTGGCCTCGGACCTCTCAGATTTCCAAAGGAGTTGCAAGACCTGGCTGTTCCGTCAGGCATTTGGTGAGGGGTGGGTAGGGGTTGGTTTTTATTCTTTTTTATTGATGTTTGATTATGTTTTAAGATTATCTATGAAGTTGTTAGCTGCCCCAGGTTGCCTGTGGAAAGAGGGATGGGGTATATTTTTTTTAAATAAATAAATAAAACTTTTCTGCTCTTTAATCACTCAAGCAAGCCTTTATGAACAAACAATTTTGTAACATTTCTATTAACCCAGATTATATATGTCCAGTACTTTAAGTAGCACAATGTTGCCTCTCCACAATCACCATTTATTCCCTTAGAATGTAGTCAGTGAAAACTTGCATTACTCTAAGAAATGGTTAGTATGATTTTTCAAAATATTTGAACTACTTGCATACTGAAAGCCTACTATTGTACTTCAAGAACATTCTTTCATGGAATGGACTAAAGCAGCACACATCAAGGAGTTGCTCTGGTCAGGCACATTAGCTGATTTTCTTTAAAAAATAAATTTAAAAAATGCAATTCCTGAAATCTCTAATGTAAAAAAGGATGCAGGGCAGATTTGGGGTTTTTCTTTGTTTGTTTTTACAATTTGCCGATGACATTGTGTTCATATCACAGTGGGAGATCGGCATGAGAAGGGCCTTGGAGAAATTTTGCGGGTATTGTAGACTCAATGGGATGTCCCTCAATACCGCAAAAACAAAGATCTTGGTCTATGGAAGGCGTAAACTCCCTAAGGCGTGGGACTTGACAGTGGGAAGTGTCGCTTTGGCCCACTCATTCAAGTACCTGGGGATGGCTTTCCATACTAAGGGGACATGGAATCTCCACGTACAATATAGGGCCAATACAGACATGCGTGCTGTTAGGGCTTTGTTGAAGGCTACTAGGATCTCTACGGGCTTGCCGGTCTCGGCCCTTTTGAGGGTATACAAGGCCAAGGTTCCTCCCTCTTTGCTTTTTGGGGCGGAACTTATGACATCCACGGATTTGGCACCATTAGAGAGGGTGCAGAACATCTTTCTTCGGCACACTTTAGGGGCGGCTCAGGGGGTGCCTGCCCCGGTGTTAAGAGCCGAGACAGGTACCCATTCGATCACATCCTTAGCCAATAAGGCCTTTATAAGGTATTGGCTGAGGGTGATCTCCCAGGGAGAGTCTGCCCTTGTCTATCAGTGCCTGAGGGAAGAGTTGTTATATGAGGGTGTACGCACTTATCCATGGTTACGCCATTTGGCAAACTTGGTTAGCAAATGTGGCTTTTCCCTTCCATATTTTGCTGCCCAACCCTTAGCCTCAATTAAAGCGGAGGTTTTGACTAGAATTCAAGACGTGGCTATTCAGGAGAACATTTCAGTGTTGAAGGGATGGAAGGTTGCACCCCTACTTGGTTCTTACAAACTTTGTTTTTCTTTTGAACCATATTTGGATACACTAGCAAGCCCAAAACTCAGAAGAGCTTACTTGCTACTGCGTTTCTAACTGATTCAAACGGCCGTCCTGGAGGGAAGGTTTCGCTCTATCCCATACCAGGCTAGGCTGCGTTCGTGTTTCATGGCTGAGGTTGAATCTGCAGAGCATTTCTTGCCGAGATGCCCTCGGTACAAAACACTTAGGACGGTGTGGCTTGCCCCGCTATTACCTTCGAGTATGTCATTCAAATCCAAAGGCTGCTATGTTTTCCTTCTTTCCCTCTCCCAGAAGGAGACCATGGTTGCGCTGGCCTCCTTCGTTCATCCGGCATCTGGCAGGCGCAAATCCCTAATCAGCAAAGTTAGTCCCATGGGGTCTGACACATGGCTATGACAGGATATGTTTACTTTAGTCCAATTCTGGGTAGGCCCCCACTTTCTGTCATTATTAGGGAACCCATTTCTAACCTAATAATGTGTCCTATTAGGTGGTTAGGGATCAGGGTTGCTATATTAAGACTCCTTGATATTTATTAATTTAAGTCAATATTTTTAGCTATTTTAACTTATGGTGGGCACGGGGACGAGGTTAAGAGGGTCTGTAGTTACCTTTACCTAGGCCACCATTGGCTTATAGCTAGTGGTAGCAGTAGGAAGCATGGTTCCCTAGTCCTATACCACGTGTATTTTATTATTCTATTTTGTACTATTATTGCTTGTTGTCATCATTGCAAAAGAGGCTTTCTCTCTGTATAATTAATTGTGCATTCGACTGTCTTTACAGCCAGCTATAGTCTTGTTTGTCTGTATCGTGAGGCATATAGCGAAAGCTTGCCGCAATAAAGAATTGAATTGAATTGTTTGTTTTTTAAATAGTGATCCCTTCCTGTCTTTTTTGTTTATAGCAGGGGTGGCCAAACAGCGGCCCCCAAGCCTACATGCAGCTCTTGGGGAGTTCAAGCGCATCTCTCAGCCAGGTTTGGTTTTGGACCATGCACTGTATTAATGGTCCTGTATCTTAACTTCATTGCACATGAGTCTCAGCAGCTGAATCGCTGCTGCTCCTCAGGATCTCAGCAGTTAAGACTGTAGAGCATTGGCTCCAGCAGTTACCCAATCATGAAGTAGGAGAAGTTTGTGCGCGTGCGTGCGAGCGAGCGAGCGAGCTGGCTCTTAACCATATGAGCATTTTGGCATATAGGGCTTGAGAATAAAAACTGTGGCCATCCCTGGTATGTAGTAAAGCTTCAGGAGAATACACAAACTCAAACTTTCTCCCACTTTGCAGCCCACTTTTAATTCTGTATAGCTGCAGATTCAAAGGCAGACATTTTCAAGCCCCTCAATCAAAAAGGGCTCCATTATCTTCATTTTAAATGAATGCTAAGTCATGACCAAGGGTCAAGACTTAGAAAATAAAACTCAAAAATCCATACATTAAAATTAACACAAAAAAGCCATAAAGCCATTTTGACAAGAAAGGAAGAGAAATCTCAGAAAATTAATATTAAACATAAAAGACATACCAAGATATATTGCTCTTTACCAGAAGAAAAATAAATTAAAATATCAAAACAACATAAAATATTACAGCACAAAAGGATTAGCTGGAATCTAAAGTTCACAAAGTAGATAGTGGGGAATCACCACCGACAGAGTTTGACCCTACGTTTTCTAGGCATTCTTGCCCCTTTTAATCAGAGCGAGGGCCATTTTGGTAAGGTTTCGAATAACATCAGTATCTTTGGATGAAGCAAAAAAAAAATAAAAAATCTTTGAAGTGACCAATAGCTCTTATTCTTTAATGCTGACAACAGAAATTTCTGACGAAAGCTTTCAGTATGGGGGCAACAAAATAATAGATGCAATAAATCTTCCGTTTGCACAAGATTGCAGCTACACAGTCTGAGGGACCAGGGAAGGCCCTTCTGTCTCCCAAACAACACCTTAGAGGGGATAAGATCAAAACAAAGAAGAGGCCCTTGTCTCTCCCTTGGTTCTCCTTCCCCAGCTCCCATCTCTCAGATTGTAAGCCCTAGGGCAGGGACCATGTCTATTTTCTTACTTTGTAAAGTGCCAGGTACACTGCTGGCGCTATATAAGTGTTTGTTAATAATAAAATAATGATAATAATAGTTCTTCTTAGAGCAGGATTGTCGAGAACTGACAAATAAAGTTCAGACCCAGGAGCTTTTTTAAAGAGATGGTATAATGGTACAGATTCAGGGGCGGCTGGTGGGTTTTGATGTTGGAGGGGCACTGGGGCAGTAATGCCGGCGGGCCTAGGGGTGGAGCCAGGGGGACGGTAGGCAGAGCCAGGGGGACGGTAGGCCAGTGGCATGGCATAACCCAGCAGCAAGGAGTTCCCTGGGTTAACACTGATGGAAGAAAACACAGTCTACATGCACATCAAGCTTAAAATAAATAATTTATAAACCCAAAACACAGGGACCCATCCTTGTAAAGCACCCCAGTCACAGCCTGAGTCCAATTTTAACACGCACATCCCATTTCCAGAATTTTGAATACAACTGAAATTGCATGACTTGCAGTGACATCTCNTGGAAGAAAACACAGTCTACATGCACATCAAGCTTAAAATAAATAATTTATAAACCCAAAACACAGGGACCCATCCTTGTAAAGCACCCCAGTCACAGCCTGAGTCCAATTTTTACCACGCACATCCCATTTCCAGCATTTTGAACGCAACTGAAATTGCATGACTTGCAGTGATATCTCAGGATTGCCAAACCTCAATTTTACCACACACATTCCATTTCCAGGATTTTGAACACAACTGAAATCGCATGACTTGCAGTGACATCTCAGGATTTCCAAACCTCCATTTTACCACACACAGTCCCCCCTGCACTAACCTACTAGTTCCCCACTCCCCTCCCCAGAGAACCCAGGAACCCTGGCTCCCAGCCCCCCTGCTCTAACACACTAGCTCCCCACCCCCCCCCCCCGCAATTTACTCACTGCGGGCCCGGTGGTTCTCCACGTTGTCGTCGCGACGATCATCCTCGCCCCGGCCTCCCCTGGAGACTAGTCCCCAGGCTTGAAGCAGCATGCGCGGGAGCAGCAGGAGCCGAGTCTCCTGTTGCTTCCGCGCATGCTGCTTGAGGCTCGGGCCTGGGAGCTGCCGCAGCTGGCTCAAGTCCCACTCCCTCCCAGTCGAGTCAAAGTTTGACTCGACAGAGAGGGACTCGGAAGGGACTCAGGGAAGAGCAGGGGAAGGCTGGGAGCTGCACGCGCAGCAGCTCCCAGCCTCTCCTCCCCACCCCCGGGCACCTGTGTTGGGCATCCAGGTATGGACTTTCCCCCTGCCCGGCCCCCACAATGAAATAGTGCCCCCTGCTGGCACTATTTCATTGTGGGATTCCTTTATGCGGAATGGACGGCGCTTCTAGCTGCCCATTCCGCATAAAGGGAGAAAACACCTCCATTTTGACCCTGAAGGCTTCCTTAGGAAGACTTCAGGGGTGGTGGTGGTGAGTCACTGGTTTGTGTGCGTGCGCACACAAACCAGTGACCATGTTCTGAGCCAGCTCAAAGAACCTTGTTTGAAGTAGCAACTTTCTGAAGGTTGCTACTTCAAACAAGGTTCTTTGAGCTGGCTCTGCACATGAGTCAAGGCTCGGCGTGACTCTCCCGCCCCCGTCAGTCAGTCAGGGACTCGGGCAACTCTTGGGGCTGGGGGAGGCATTACCCCCATTTCCCTAGGGGGGGGCACCGCCCCTACACAGATTTCAGTTTGGCAATTTTCATCATATCCTCTGAAATCGCCAAATCTGCCAACTGTCTGTATATTAGAGATTTTATTTTTGTATTAGACATACGAGCCACTGCCTCCACAGATTGCCCTGCCATTCTTAAGAGAAGAATCAGCTTCCCATACCAGTGAGAAATGTAGTGGAAGAAATAAATTCTGTAAGGTATACGAGGGGGAGCCTGTCCTCTGACATGCCCCTCACCCTTAACCAATAAGAAACATGAGCCAGTCTAATTTTACCATGACTGGTAAGACACCTGTTTCTCTTCTCACAAGACTAGCTGGAGTGCTCTTAGGTACAGATAATATCGCCCTTAAAAAGCGATCTTGAAAAAACTCTATATTGCCCATGAGGAAAGGACCCCAGATTTCAGCACCATATAGGACTTGTGGGCTGGCCTTCAAATCAAGAAGCCTCACAGCAGGTGGTATAAGCTTCCCCCCATCTGACCTCCAAAACTTAAGCCCCCCAATGGATTGATCCATTTTTAATTTAATAAATTCGGCATGCTTTGCCCAAGAGCCAGAAGCAGAAAACGTCAGACCTAAATAACGATAAGACCTAACTTGTTCAAGCCTGATGTTACCAAGGACCCAACCTAATTTACGAGGACTTTTGGACACTACGAGAACTTTAGTTTTTGGATAGTTAATTTTAAGATGATTGGTCTTACAAAAATCCCCCAAGGCAACAAGAAGGCTATTCAATCCCAATCTGGCATTCGACATAAGAACCATGTCATCCACGTACAGCAGACTCGAAAGACGCCTGCTTTGCACTGCGACAGGTTAATATATATTCCCAGCAAGATCTGTAACTATCCTGTTTATAAAGAAATTAAAAAGAAATGGGGCTAAAACACAACCTTGTTTGACCCCATTGGTAGCAGGAATAGTATTGGATAGATGCTCTTTCATTGTCAGTCAAATTCTCAACTTAGAGTCTCAGTGTAAACAATATACTAAAGAAATCAGTCTCCTATCCATATTGGTCGCAGATAGCTTGATCCATAAAAGTTTTTGATCAACAAGATCAAAAGCGGACCTACAAACGACAGAAAGAGAGACACCCCTCCTTCGTATCCTGATATATTTGTCAATCAGATGAGACAGGGTGAAACAATGATCCAGAGTAGAGTGCCCTGAACGTAAACTGGCCTGTTCCTCTGGAAAATAACTAGCCGTTTCCGTCCAGGCCTCCAGTTTGTTTAATAAAAAGCAGGCATATAATTTGGCTATCACGCTGATCAAACTTATTGGCCTATAGTTTAATTTAAACCTTTTTTAAAGATTGAAATAATTATGCAAATATTCCAGCCAGCTGGAACTAAGTCGTAATGATTTATGGCATCAAACAATTTGCAAATAATAGGAAGTCAGCAGTCAATATGATTCAATAGGATATCACCAGGAATTCCATCCCCCCCTGGGGCCTTACCCGAATGAATTTGTTCTAAGAGAACTTTAATTTCTGCAGGGTTCACTGTTGGTCACTGCGGAAGATCCTTAAGACTAAAAGGACTCAAAATTGGGATATCTGGCATTTGATTAAAGATCTCAAAAAAGTGAGTTTGACATACCTCTTACGTTATATTCGAATGAATCATACAAGGATGCACCCCTTTGTCGACCAAATGCCAAAACTTAGATTGATTATAAGTGAGAACCACATTCGATAAGGCAGACCAGAGCGATTGCTGATAAACCAATTTTTTATGTCTGAGCAGAGCTCTATATGCAGGGTGTGAAATTTCTGGTCGCCAAGTCGCCATTGGCGACCAGAAAATGAGGGCTGGCGACCTGTCCTTAATGCAGCTGTATTTTACTTAATTTTTTTATTTTTTGGTTGTGGCAAGATTTTCTCTTTAATCCGCGTGCCGCCGTCTTTGGGCTGAGGGGAGGGGGAGGAGGGAGAGCATACGGAGCCCCACACAAACTGCTGATGCATGCGTGTGGTGACAGAGCGAGTCGAGCTGAAGGAGGCGAAGCAAAGCAAGGCAGGTTGGTGGGTTAGGCTGGGGGTTAGATGGCTGGGGGGCTAGTTTCTTTTTTATTGTTGGAGGAAGGAAGGGCTTGCGTGATGAGAGCGCAGCGGTTCCCCCCGCCTTGAATGCTCTTGGGAGTTTTTGGAAGCCGGGACAGGAGTCCCATTTCAGTTCCCTCCCCACTCTCTGCCCGGGTTGTTGCGCCCTCCCGCCCGCCTGCCTGTCTTCCCACCCGCTTCCCCCCCCCCGCCCCGCTCTGGCACCTCGTGGGCACCCAGGAGCCAGCTCGGAGCACATGGGCTTGGCGCGCTGCTCGAGCGGAGGCTGACCCGTGCAGGTCTGGGGTCGCCAGCGGCGGGGAGCTCGGCACATTCGCAGTGGAGAGGGGGGGAGAGCCTTTGACTAGTCCCCTAAAGCAAGGCAGGTTGCAGAGTGCGCAGAGTGATATAAATTTGCAGTTTAATTTACCCTTGGCGACTAAGAATTTTTTTTGGCTACTAGACTTGGATCTGAAATTCCACGCCCTGCTCCTTCTTTTGCTCCACGTAACAAAAAATAGCCGACCCAGCCTTAGAAGTTCTAACCAGTCTAGCCGCCCTGTGAACAGCTTTCCTAGCAAGAATACATTCCCTGTCAAAACAAGGATTTTTGGAGAACAAATGGCAGTTTTTATTCCTAGGTTTATTCAATACTTTGGTTAACTTACATTTATTAAGGTCTATCAGCTGAGAAAAATCGGCTGCTGTTGCAGCTGAATCATTTGGATAGGATGCTATTAAATCATTCTTGTACCTACATACCTCCTCAGAGGCCAGGAGTTCATTGCTAAAACTGGCAATTTTAAAATTCCATTTCACATGTACATAATAATTTAGATTTATATCACCCAGATTTATATTGGCATCTCAGTTTAATTTGGTCAAATATTGGGGGAAATTAAGAAATAATTGGATGGTGGTCACGATAACCTACCAAAAGAACTTCAAATCCATCAAAATAATGGAAATACTTATCTGGGACAAAAAAAACCCAAACTTATCACACTAAGTCCCGATTTAGAAACAAATGTAAAGTCACCACTTGAATCAGTAGGAAACCGACCATTAAGCAGTTTCCATCTGCCCTTATACAAAAACTGTAAAAACTGAAGCCCTTGAGCATCAAGAACCAGATCTCTTGAGAGACTGGGAGGAAAGAAAAAATAATCATCATCCACATTAATAGCTTTGGCCTGCACGGAGGTTCCACTACCTATTCTAGCATTGAAATCACCCACAAGAACTACTGGGGTGGAAGGATATAACTCTTCCAGAGATTCAGTCAGTTGACACCAGAAGGGAATTTGGTTTACTATATTATCAGATGGAGGAATATATATATTAACAAGAATAATTCCATTAGCATTTCCCCAGGCAAACCTAACTGCCCAAATATTCCTAGGGGTATTCACAATCTTGTTGCCTACCAAATCCAAGGTCAATTTAGATTAAATCAGTAGGCCGGCAGATGGACGCCCATGTTTTCCTAATTTAATAGCTGGGACATCCCAAACTTGAAAACCAGGAAGAGAGGAAGTTTAGATCTAAGAGTCAAGTAACTCCCCTCTTGAATCACCACTCCTCCACTGAATCCTAACAGTGCCATCCAGCCACCCTTTGTTAAGTCTGCTCTTCTTCCCAATCCTACCCACCATCCACATCGTCATTCCCTCTCCCCAAACCTTATTCCAATACCCTGGCTCCCCACTACCATCTCCTCGTCTCCTGCTCTCTCTGGATTTCTACCTCCTCCATTAAGAAAACACCCTTCATCCATGATCATTTCCTATCTTACTCCCTCAAACTCTTGGCCCTTACTGAAACCTATGACACAGTCACTCCTGCTGCCCTCTCCTTTGGTGGCCCCCCCTTTCTTCCACTCACCCTGCTCTGAAGGCCTGCTCCTTGATAATTCCTCCCAGTTTTGACACACTAATGCTTCTCTCTCTCAATCCTTCTCTACCCTCAAGTCCCATTCCATCCGTCCCCACTCCATTCCTCCACCTCAGCATAGCCATCAGTGGCGGTGGGCCCTCTAGGACGGAAGGGGCAATGCCCCTTCTGGCCCCCCAGGACTCCCCAGCCGGCAGCTTTAAAAAATAAAAATAAAAAATCAGCCGCGTCGGCATTGCGGGGAATTTGTGGAGCTATCTCCAAGAACCTTGTTTAGAGAGGCAGAAACCTTCTGAAGGTTTCTGTCTCTCTAAACAAAGTTCTTTGAGATGACTCCGCACATTCTCACCGGTTGTGTGCGCGCGTGCGCGCACACAGCCGGTGACTCACCTCTCCCCCTCAAATGCTTCCTAAGGAAGCCTTCAGGGTCAAAAGGGAAGCGTTCTCCCTTTATGTGGAGTGGGCGGCTAGAAGCGCCATCCATTCCACATAAAGGGACCTTGCAATGAAGGAGTGCCGCAGGGGGCACTCTTTCATTGAAGGGGCTGGGCAGGAGGAAAGTTCATATGGGGGTACCCAATAGATACGCCCCTGGTATGAACTAAGAGCTGCGCATGCGTCAGCAGGTCCCAGCCTGTGCAGGGGGCTGGAAGCTGCTGACACGTGCGCAGCTCTGAGCCTCCACGAGTCCCTTCCTCCCTGGATGCAGAAGCCGGGAGAGGAGCCGGCCCCACCATGGTGAGTAAATTGCGGGGC
>QEPC01014514.1:4074142-4086826 GCA_003113815.1 Sphenodon punctatus
ACTGAGCACTGAAACGGAGTGATTTGGGGAGCCAGAGCACTGAAATGAGGGCCAGTACCCACCCAGCGGCAGTCTCCCCCCTGCCAACCCCCCATAACCTCCCGCTCACCCCTGCCAGGCTGCTGAGGATCTGAGTCTGGGGACTCAGCTCCGATAGGCCCCAAATCTGGTACACTCTGCCCACCCCAAGCCACGCCCCCAAGCCACGCCCACTTAGCCCATTTCCGGCGCGCCGGCGGCAAAGCCGCCGGCACAGGGCCACTAACACTATATTTTCCCGGGCCACTTTGATTTCCCAATCCGCCCCTGCTCTTTCTCATTCTGTTTCAAATGGATGAACAGAAGCCACCAATACCTCTGCTGTCAGCTGCCTCTGAGCATCTTTGGAAGCTTGTAGGTGCAGCCTTAGTTCTTCCTTCTCAATCACATGCTGAGGGCACAAAAAGCAAACAAAAATATATTCAGATGTTTTTTCTTTTCTTTTTTTTTCCAGTGGAAGAGACAGTCCCCCACTCCCCCCAAAACAACCATCTTCCTGAGTTTCAAACCCACCCCCTTTCTCTCTGTCCTGTGTGCACGCACCTCCTTGAGTTTATGTTGAAGATCAACAATCTGGGACAAGAGAGAGGAGATCTCTTCTTGGTAGCGAATAAGCTCATCACTTTTTCCTGACAGCTCCTCTGACATTCTGGAAATCTGAGCATTTGTTTCTCCTAAAACACACAGTAAAGTACATATTCAGTGCATGAAGTTCTTCACCACACATGTACCAAACAGCAGAAACAATTGATAACAAACCCTTAGCGGGTGGGGAGAGGCAGGGTATATGAAAAGGGGAAAACTGTACTTGCCTTCAAAAATTCATGTACTTGGTTAAAAAAATAAATAATGCATTCTCAGTCAGGTCTTTTATAAAATATATTCAAAGATTTATACCGGGGTACTGGGGTTTACAGTGGGGCTGTGCAACCCATGCCCTCTGTTAGTTATGGGCCTGTTTGTCCACTTTACAAAATTAGCCTTCATTAGTTCAAGCGTTAGCTACAAAGCACTACTTACTTTGTGTCAAATTATAACAGTAGAATTGCATTGTTTGCATGTAAATTTTACTTGAAAAATCAGAACACAGTTACAACTGTATTACGTTAGTTTCTCTACTTCTTTTGTATATATATTATTTGTTTAGCCTGTAAAATCAAAACGCATGATCCATTTTGCAAGCCACAATTATAGTTACATCTCTCATTCTGGGGGCATGATAGACTGGACAACAACTTTCTAGAAACTCTCACACTCTGGGAACAGACAAATTCCAGACGGGGAGTGTAACAGGCTGAAGTCCCATCCACCGTGAGTCTTGTCAGGATCGGGGCCCAAGTAGCAGTCTCACTCACAAATTTAGCTCAAAACTCCTTTTCTTTACACTTAGTCTCTTCCAAGCATCCCCTGTCTGCTTGCAGTCTCTTTAACAGGCTCCCAACCTGGGCTCTGATTTTCCAGCAAGCCCCTTAGTCACTTACTCTCTCGCCAGAGCTGCCACTAAACTCTGTTCTCCTTTTTCCTCTGAGCTCTCAGCTCTGCCTCCTCTCACACCTGGACAGAGCTTCCTTCTGGTTCCTGTCCTGTCGGCAGCCAACCACATACACAGACCCTTGCTCCCAGCAGTTCTCCCAGAACGGACTCTCTCTTATTACATAGTCACTTAGCCAGTCTCAGCTCTGACTTTGCTCACCATTCCCTTCTGGGTCAGGTTAATCTCCTCTGGCCCAGGCTTCCCAGGGCCATGCCCTCATGCATCTGCAATCTCAATTAGGCACCATCCTCCATCTATTGGAGAGCCTGCAGCTCTGCTCGCACCGCCCCTATGCTGGCACTATCTGCTCACAGCCCACTGTGGCTCTACTCTGCCACAGGTACAATAAAACAAGTCAACAATGAAATGGGTGCTCTTTATTGTTATTGTGCAGAATAAAACACAGGCACCAGTCCAAAGTTCATTACAGCTATATTAGATATAATAAAGGCCTTGTATACGAAATAAGGGTATACCTACAAGGAATAGTGAGGAGCCCTCTATCAAATGAGTATGGGTAAAAATTTAAACTGCCAGATTACACTGGAGAAAATATACAACACTCCTTAATGTATTTGAACATGGACACACTTATGTAATAGTAGCTGCAATATTTGTAGATACTGGGATATAGAAGGGATTTTCTTGTTTCCCAGATCTGAAAATATTTACTCTGCAACTCCAGCTGATTTCAAGAGCCTACTTAAGTACACATCAGAGTGGCTGGAGGAAAGGTGTAGGCATTTTTACACGTGTGTTCATGGATCTCTGGGAGACTAAGCTTGTAAATTGGCTAGTTTATAGCGAGTCTAAAAACTGTTCTCAGGCATTTTTGCCACTCATTTATGAACTTGCAAGCAAAATAAAATGGAAAGTATCTTTTCTCACTGCAAGATACAACCTGAATACTCACGGAGCTCTTTGACACAATCGCCGACCAGCTGCTGCTCTCTCTCTTCATACATAATGGTTTCATTCTTTATATGGCAAGCCTTCAAAAAAATTAATGAGACACCATCAACTGAAACACTACACTTGAATCTGAGTATACAGTGTAACTTCAGTTAATGAGTCCCTACGGGATTAGAGAAAAAGCTTATTATATCAGAGTGCTCACTATAACAGGGTTTGGTAATATACAATTGGAGGAACAAATTGACTTATAAATGGGTTCGTTATAAGCAGGTTTTGTTATTTACTCCCCTTTGTTACCACTTAAGAGTTCTCTAATCTTTTCATTTCCATCCCTCGCTCCACCTGGTTTTCCAGTTTATTTTGTGCACACTGGACCATATTTTATGCAGAACTTGTTTCAATATAACCAATTGCTCCCATTTAGGTAGATCTTTCACACACAAAAAAGGGAGGGGACAACTGTTTTTGTTTTTTTATTGTTGTTAAGTTTTGACTTTAAAGAGAGTGTCCTGATAACATAGAAATTGGGACTGGAGTTCAGAAACAAACAATACCTAAAGTTAGACAATTTGAATTTACAGCGAGTGTATCTTTGAAAGAACAGGGATTCTCTAGTCTGAGACCTGTTGTCTATTTAGATTGTAAGGGCTAGGGACAGCCTCTTACTATTAGTACAACACCTAGCACAAAAGAATCATCTTGGTTGGGTCTTCGGGTGGAGTAATGCATATAAATTGCATCTTTCAAAGCAAGAAGCCCGCATTTGGCTCAATTTACTGATAACCAGTGGCAGCTTATCAAGCAAGCTCAGCATATGGGTTTGATAAACCATTCCAAAGAACAGAACAGTAGATAAAACTCCTTCCACATAATATTATCACAATGAATTATTAATAGATCTGGCACTTTTCCTGAAATGTGGCAAAAGAAATAAACAAAGAACACGCTATACCTAAGGCTATTTCAAATTTAAAAAGTTATGTAACACACTAGAACTCTAGCAGAGCCTTAATTAAAAGGGCTCCATCCGAATTGGCAAGACAAGAATTTATACTAGCTTTACAATTATATATTTATAAAATACATTTTCAACAGCCTTCAGAATTCTTAAAAACCTATCACCTTGCCAGAGTAAGAAGCATAGCACAGAAAGTCCAATGTTTCAACTACATGAGAAAAACCACCGATCTGTATGCTCCTCCACTCAGGACACAGACTTCCAATCTACTTATCTATGTGTGAATTAAAATGAGACTATACAAAAACCCTGCACTTAGTACATATGAAGAAGAGCTGGTCTTTGGTAGGCCCTGCTGGCCAATGGCACTGGAAACCCTAGCAGCACACTTTGAGGGAAGACAGTATGCCACAAACACTCTCACAAACCAAACTTGTTTCAGTTGACCACATCTGCAAGCAAACCAAGGTTATAATCCTGTCCTCATTAAGGTCAATGGCTCAGCTCCCACTGACTTCAATAGGTAAGGATCACACCCTTAGTGTGTATAACTCTAGAGGCAGGAATTATCTTTTAATCTTAAGACTGTTCAGTCCTTAGCACAGTGCAGCCCCTATCTTGGTTGGGTTCCCTAAGCACAACCATAATATAAGCCAACACCTTCATCACCACCTGCTAACCTGCAAGAACCATAATCCTCCCCAAACAGGTGGGAACTTTGTGCTTTCAGATTTGTATTGCTGGCATAAGAATAGTGTAACAGTCAGAAGGAGAGCTCTGTAGCAGCATTAGAGTTGCACAAATAGTTCTCCTATCACCAAGAGAATTTTCTCTGCACCAAGTTTTGGCTAAGCAAAATAGATTGAAGAGGAGAATTAAGCAGTTGAGAGGGGAAAGAGGTGAGAAGATGCGGCCTTCCTCCATCTTGGTACTCCCAGCCCACAGCAAGCATTTCAGTGCCAAGACAGATGCTATAGCCAATATCACTGCATGCTAGCTAGTAGAGTTAGAGAGATTTTAAACATAGGGCATTTTAGCAATCACACTGAATGAGACATGGGTCTGAATCCTGTAAGAGTTGATTCTCTCTCCTAGGGCTGTGATTTTTTAGGTAATTTATTTATTTTTCAAAGTTATTACCCCGCCCCTCCTGACAATGGCAGCCCAGGGTGGCTTACAAAAAGATACATATATAAAAACTCACATAGGCCCCTGCAGGCAACAAAACAAGAAATAAAACAGGGAATAAAAGGTAGCATCACCTCCCTCATAATTAAAATCCACCCATAAATAGACAACACCCCATCCCATCCCCCTAAACAACCCACTCTCACCCTTTCCCCTCGCCAAAAGCCTGGTGGAACAACTAGTTTAGTGTATACGCGCTCCCACCCCCCTGCCCCCAATGTTTATAGCCCTTTAAAATCCTTCTGTTGTAAGGAAACCCACAGATGGCTGAGAGAGACAGAGATTTCCATGTTGGCTTCAAGACTAGTTTACAGCAGGAGAAAGCACCACAATAACCCTAAGTATGTATGTGACAGAACTATTTTTAAATCTGAAATTGTAAAAAGGCACAGTTAAGAGGATTGCAGATAACAGGTGTGTCTGAGAAGAGTTAGGAGGAAAGTACTCATCACAAAGAAGGAAAGTACTCATAACGTTCACAAGATGGCAGAGTTTCAACCAGAAATCCACCACCTACTCACTCAATTTTGGGACCTGACTAAGTTTTCTTGGTTGTGAAGGCCTAATGCCCATTGGAAACGATAGCACTGGAAGTGTGCAATCCTCCGCACACGTATATTACAATCCTAAGCACTGCATAACCTTAAGTCTGCAGTCCTTGTCATCCAAAGTTCCCATTAATTACATCTTGTTTTGAAATGTGGACCCTCAACCAGCAAAGATTATCTATGCATTTAACTTTATGCACAGAGCTTTATCCATTTAAGCCTAGAAATACTTTCTAAAGCATTCAGGTGCAGGTGGATGTAGCAATCCCACAAACCATATTACAGATATTTGAGGACAACTAGAAGTGAAGTATGAAAAAAGCTGGAATGAGGTATTTAAAAGTTGCAAAATTTCGTTCACTAGAGACAGTTTAAAGGGGGCTAGAAAAACATGGGTCGTGGACAGTTTAGGCCATGCCAGGTAGGATCCTGTCTCAGAACAGGGGTTGGACTAGATGGCCCTGGAGGTCGTTTCCAGAGCTAGGATTCTACGCCGCTTCCTCTACAGTGGGTGGAGTCGTCACTCCAATCATTCCTGGGGCTGCATTACTATAGCACTACTGCACAACTGTGCAGGGTGCACACTGAAACCTAGGATACCTTTGTTTTAAGAGCCAGGTTCTCCTCTTCCAGGTCCTTGAGTTTCTCCTGTAAGATATCTAGCTGCAGAAGACCGTGCGACAGGTTGAAGGACTCATTGAACCGAAGTGGCGTGGAGCAGCTGGAGTCAGTCTCACTTTCCTCAGACGCAATCGAGACGACACGAAGCAACTCATCTTTCTTTACTAGCTCATGCTGCAGCTGGTGAACCTGATTTTTAAAGAGAATTTATTTAAAGGGCATCCATTTTGCAACCCTCATGTTGCAAAGTATTACAACCCACTGTACTGAATCCTTAGTTATAAATTTGGTCCAGGTTAAATCAAGATAAGCAAAGAATCCCTTCTTTTTGAGACTTGCTTTTTTGTTAATACAAAGGAAATTCATGTTTTCCCTCGAAGGCTTCATGGGCAATTTAAGGATTAGTGAAATTATGACATCACCCTGTATAGCAAGCTGATCAAAACTGAAAGTGGAAGACATTTTTAATGGAACAAAAATAAAATTAAAAACCACCATTTAATCCCACCATCTGATGAACACTACAAAGAAAGGACATTTTTCAATCACTTGCCTTCAATTAAGATCCGAGTCTTCCCAAAGAGAGACAACCCAAATTAGCCTATAGGAAACTAAGGACGGTTAGCCTAGACATTCCTGATAAGAATGCAAACAGATAAGATGATAGTTTATACAGAAAGTGAACTTGCACTTAGTGACTACCACTACAATGAAACAGATGAAAGTTTCCATCTGTTTTATTCCACTCCTGATTATACAGGATTTGTGTTGTGGGTGGAAATGGCTCTAATTAAGCGGAATACAGTTGAATTCTCAGATCACAACCAGTGTTGTAGAGGAAAAAAAGGAGGGCCAATTTTCACAGTTGGGTGTATACTACTTTGCACATCAAATTCCAGTGCAAACACAGAAGTTTAAAAATATTAACCAAATATTTGCACATGTGTGCGCGCACATACGTACATCTGGTATCAGACTGCTAATGTGCATGCACATAAATGTGCTCATCAGACTGAAAAGCCTTTTGAATGTACTGATAATGTCAACAGTGGAGATTTCCAGACTCAGCATATTAGATGCTTTGCTAACATAATTCATTTGGTTTCTTGGAGAAGTGGTAGTAAATGAAATGAATCTGAATAAGAGTGAGAAAATGTAACAGATGACTAAATATACATTAAAAAAATATGGCCTTGCACTTAAAAGCACGAATTGTGACAATCTGGAACAAAATCCAGATGACATGACGGAGACCACTTTCTGATGCTGAACTAGTCAGTCTACCTATGGCTTCTTCCTACATCACAAAAGGTGATGAGTGGCTAAATTCACTGTTTATAAAATACGCCAAGCTCCTTGGATTAATAAGTACAACAGCATACTGTTCCATACTTGGATACCTCAGGACACATGCTTTTTGTTCACAATAGAAAGATATCTGGATATGGGAGGGTTATCCAATATGTCCAGAGTAAATAACGAGGACATGAAGCATGTCTAGAATAAAGATAGATATGAATATGGAAGCCATCGACACCGGTGGAGTAGATGGCAAAGGTTATATTGTATTCTACATGAGAAGTATTTACAACATACCAATATATCCTCATGTTCACTGCAATGATTACATTTTCATTGTTGAGCAACATCACTTTGGGCAGTTAAAAAAAACACCTCAATTTAAGTTCCTCTCTAGCTATAAAGCAGCTGCAACTGCCTACTCTTACACCCTTCAAATTCCATCTCTCTGTGTGAAAAGTCACTTACTTGGTCCAAGGTTTGTCCCAGTTGTTCTTCTAGGGCTTCATTCTGTTCTGTCAGGATATGGTTCCGCTTAAGGAGAGCTTGTCCAATTCGAGCTGCTAACTCCAGGTCCCGATCTCTCTGCTCACAAATACCAGGAACAGTTTATTTCTGATAAGATTACGTTTAAAATTCATCCTATTTAAGTTCAGATGCTTTTGCTGCGTTCACAATGGCCAAATGATAACACATCTCCCTTTCAATGCTTTCACGTTCCCCGATTAATTTTAAATTCCATTGTCCATTAATTGTTAGATCAACAGTTGCAATTATAGTGCATCATACTTTGACAAAAACACACTCCTGCTTTTTGCTAAGATTTATCTTGTCTTGTCATTGTTTAAGGGGAACAGGCATCCAAGTAGAGATCTACCATACAAGCTAATCAGAAAATAGGAATGTATGTCTTTTTTTTTTTAAGCTCAAGATGAGCTAGCTGTGGATGAGCATCTATGCAGTTTTCTTGCAGATACCCCTATTCATAACTATTAAAGCTTTCCAACCCTCCCTCCATCGACCCTCCCAACAGCATACATGCCTGCATAGTACTCATATAGCAGTAGCAGTAACTTAACAGTAAGTAAAGATGGTCATACCTCAGCAAACAGATGTGCAAGCATGTCTCCATCATTGTAGGTTTTTGTCATCTGCTCCACTCTGTCTGTCCCAAGAACTGAAAACCAACACAACTCACTGAAGTGGTTTACACGCATAACCCCTCAGAACTTACAAGTAACACACACATAAGAAAACCATTACACAATACCGGAATCTTTGGGAGAATTAGCAGAGGAGCCAAGATTAATACCACAGAAGCACATTAGGATGCAGCTGGCATTAGTGTAGTTTCTCCCCTGCCCACATATTGTTGGGAAAAAATGAGGGCTTTAGCTTTGAAAGAATGCAAGGAAGAGGATGGTGTATGGCAGTAAGAAGCAGGCAGAAGGAGAATGTAAGGCACTAAGGTGCTGGGAGTACTCATGAAAGTAAAACTTTACATGTAAGTATTTGCAGGGCCAAACAAAGGTTTACGTGGGGTAAAATTATTATTATTTATTCATAGCAGCTCAGATGGCCTACTACTAGTTTGGTTTTTGTGACAGTAACAAGGTTTTCCTTTTTGCAGACTGTGTAAGTCAGAGGCTCCAAAGCTTTGCCTGTATGACCCTATTCCAAGACGTCAATATAATTCTACGACTTCAGACAGCAACAAAAACATGCAAAGTATATCAGATATCAGTCGAGATTGTGACTACCCCCACAAGTGGAACAACCTCTTTGGGAACCTCTGATCTAGGTATTAGCATAGGTGGCGTTCCAAATTGTTCAAAACAGTAGTGAGTAATACAGAGAAATTACACTTGTAAAGCATATTAAATGCAGGACTCTGGTCAGGAAGAAATGTTAATGACCAGGGTGGAGTTAGTAATAATGATAAAAAGTTAATGTTAAATGTATTAAGTAATAAGTCTCTTAACAATTTTATATGACTGTTATTATTGTTGATGGTTTTAAATTGCTTTTATATATTGTATTTTTTATTGTTGAAAGCCAACTCGAGCTGGTTACAGGAGGGGCGGGGTACAAATTTATAAAATAAATAAATAAAATAAATAATTTCCTGCCTTGGTAAGAAAATGACAAAAATGGAAAAGAAACCCGAATTACCTTGTGCATGTTTATGAGATCCAGCCAAAGAGGAGGAAGGAAGTTCAATAAAAGCTAGGGTGGCAGAGAAAGAAAGAGAGAGCAGGAAAGGGAGAAAATGAATTAGAAGTTAAAAACAGCAGTTTGTGAAATTGTGTTTTTTGATTACTGCGGTTGCAGCATGTGTGCCCAGGCACGCCCCACACATACGGTATTTGCAACCTCTACTAGACTGTCATCAAGGGTATTATGGTTATTTTGCTAACTTTTATGAATTTGGTTTTCAACATATTGTCACAAGGTTATACAATTTACATCAAAGTTGTACCCTGTCCATGCACCTCTGGGGAAGGACAGTGAACACAATTCACCAGATTTTTTTTTCATCTTTAAACTGTCATGATTCTGATGCCATAAAACATTATAAAACAACTGAAGTGGCAATAAAAGAGGTTTCCCTGGAAACCCTGACACTGTTGCTGTATCAACTGACAACTTAGGCTGCAAGCGTTGCTTGGGATCTGTATTTTTGTTCCATTGCCACATATACCCCACATCTTATGATTTAAGGAGGCCACTGCTTTTCTGTTTCATAGCTATGAGGCCCAGAATCTATATTCTGTGCCTTATGTACTTCAGCTGAACTAATTTGTTCTTTCAAAACTAAAAAAAAGTAAAAAACGTGAAGCATCTTGCATAATGTAGAATCAGGATGCACTGGGCTACAGGTACAGAAGTACACATAAAATAATGTAGCTACCAAAAAAATCCTACAGAACACAGAAAAGTGTTGTTCATCTTAACAGCGACAGCTCTAGATCTAAGCCAGTGAAGGAGAACTACAGGTTTGTCGTGCCTGTGGTTATCAAGAGGTAATTAAATATTTATTCTGTGTGTTGAGAGACAGGAAAGAAAGTGAAAGAAGAAACTTGCATTGAACTTTTCTAAAATATGTTACAAGAAAAGCCTTCCCCCCCCCCCCCCCCACTTCCATTTTAGTAGCTACTTCCGTTTCTACTGCATGGCTATATTTGTGTATATTCCAGGGTTCACACAAAGCATTATGTACACAGCAAACATATCTTCTGGTTGACTTGAAACAATAATTTAAAAAAATCTGCAGATCCTGTGAATGGGAGAGAACTAGGAAAGCTTTCTTTTTTGATTATCAAATATTAACATTTCTTAGCAAAACTGGCACTCAAAGGCTGAGGATCGACCCTGTCACTTCATTGAGAACTGCACTAATTTACTGGAAGGACAAGAAATCTCAAATTCTCATTTTCTTATTATACCATTGATGAAGATTCATCTATGCACCTGCACAAGCTTCATCAGATGCAGCATACATAGGACAATCAGCCCTGGTAAACATATCTACAAGTTGGTGTTTAGACTCATCAGTCTCCTGATCCGTGCGTACAGTCTACACATGGGCACTGAAATACCTAGGTGGGCTAGGGATCTCGCTGCTGCAACAGCTATAGCTTTTACAGAACGATAATGATTTTGATGCTTTGGCCCTTACTCAGTTTTCCTAGAGCCCACAACCAACACCACCGCTAATTTACATGCAAACTCACCTTGCAGAGCGAACACTGCAAGCAGCTCTTCATTTTGATTAAAAACGGATAACAGATTGTCCCTGTTATCTAGTGCCATGTCTTGGTTTTGGCAGAGTTGTTTTGAAAAAAAAGAGGTTTTGCAGACAAGGGCTGCTGAACAGTATTTGTTGCTGCAGCTCAGAGCACAACAAAGGCACTGCCCAGCCTAAACAAGCATTCCTTTAAGTAGCAGTGCCATAAAACAGGAGGAGGAGCTCGGAAGCAGTAACTTAGGGGGAAGTATAGCCCTGCCAACAAGCCTGCCTAGTCTACCACTTTGGCTGGTAAACTACCAATGATCCAACACCCTGCCTTTTTAATTTAACTTATTTATGTAAAAGATTTATACCCCACACCTCCTGACAGGCAGCCCGGGGCCAGATAATCTATTGTGTTGTCCATGGCAGTTGGACTTCTTCCTTTTACGCTCAGCCTTGTGAGCGGTTGGCAGAGTCTGTCCAGGTGTATGGTCCAGAGCCACCATTACTACTCCTAGCTACTCACACTGGCTACTCTGGGTATAGCGAGGAGCCAGTAGCAGCACTAAGCAATCTCAGGACTGTGTTCAGGGCTCCCTCTTCAGCACACTCATGTGGACTATGTGAATAGGCAAATGGGTGCTTAACACCCACAAAAGACATTTAAGTGCCTTGGGCTGCAACTTGAGTGAAGAGTGCGCTAATAAAATCTAGTCACTTTCACCAATTGATTCAATTTGCAGGACAAAGGAGTTTGAAGAGTCCAACTGTAAAGAGGATTGAGGAAAAATGCCCACAGGGCATATCTGTCAGGATATGTTTTGTTCTGAGCTAGTGGGATCCAGTGAACTGGCAGATTGCTTGCTGATAGCTCAGGTTGTTAGTAGCATGGAGTGGGAAGGATCTTTTGGTTCAGCGAGATGGTTCCTGCCCTGTTTGTTGAGTGGGTGTGCTATTATTTTGATCTACTGCTATAAATGAGACAGAGAACATGCAAATTTGCAATAATACACCCTTCCAAACCAGTGCTGCAGCAATCCAAAGCATCCTCTCACCAACCCACCCATAACCATACCCTCGATACAAGGTGTCACCTGCCGATGTGGAGTCCTTGTTGGGATCTGTTCGTGCCACTACTTGTGAACAAGATCCATGCCCGTCCTGGTTGGTGAAAGGCAGTCAGGAGACGTTATGGCCGTTGCTGGTTGGGTGGTCAGTGCCTCCCCCTTCAGGAGGGCAGGGTGCCTCACTGACTGAAAGAGGTTGTGATTAGGCCTCTGCTCAAGAAACCATCTCTTGACGCTGATGCTCCTGTCAGTTATTGGCTGGTCTCTAACCTCCCCTTTTTAGGGAAGGTTATTGAACGGGCTGTGGCACGGCAGCTCCAGGAACACCTGGACCGCACCGGTTTCCTTGACCCCTCTCAGTCTGGTTTTCGGCCTGGTTATGGTACGGAGACTGTGTTGGTGGCCTTGGTCGACGATCTCCATCTGGCATTGGACCAGGGTCGTCAGAACCTGTTGGTCCTGCTAGACCTTTCAGCTGTATTCGACACTGTCGACCATGAGGTGTTGGGTGACCCACTTGCGTGACTGTGCCGGGACTGGCAGGATGGTCTTGGACTGGTTTCGTTCATTCCTGGCTGGGAGAACTCACCGGGTGGTCTTGGGGGAGTGTACATCTTCCCCCCCAGGACCTCAGGTGTGGAGTCCCACAGGGTGCCATTCTGTCCCCCTACTTGTGTAATATCTATATGCAGCCATTAGGGGAGATCGTGAGAGGGTTTCAGAGCATGCAGCGTCATCAATATGCTGATGACACTCAGATCTACCTCTCTTTTTCTACCGAC
>QEPC01014514.1:4087293-4106760 GCA_003113815.1 Sphenodon punctatus
GGTGAGGTGGGTGGCCACTGATGTTAGCTCTTTTTCGGTGGCCACCCCTGTGCTGTGCAATTCGCTTCCAGAGGAGGCTCGGTTGGCCCGCACGCTCCTGTTATTTTGACGTTTAGGTAAGACCTGGCTGTTCCACCAGGCCTTTGGCGACGGGTAGAGGTTGGGTGGGTGGGAATGTTTTTTCCCCCCTACGTAATGTGGAATTTTTAACTGTTTAAAATGTTTTATTGTTTTTTATAGTTGTTATTCGCCGCCCCGGGCTGCCCTGTGGACAGGACGGGTGGGATAGAAATTTTATATAAATAAATAAACCAGAGTGATTGCAGGCTGCAATCAAAAAGCACCTATCCTTCACATCCAAAATGCAAATGTGCCCCCATTCCAGTCACCTGGTCACAAACAGCCACCAAATGACCCAGCACCCTTAGGTGCTGCCCTTCAGCAGTTGCCTGTGGGGAAGGAACAGTTATCAGGGCTTCCAAGATGGAGCCAGCAGCCAGCCCCTCGCTCTAGACTGAGGCAAGGCACTCCAGTTTTTCAGTGACTCTGGGCAGCTGGCAGTTATAATGGGGGCTATAATAAGTTACAGCTGTTCTCTACTGAGAATCACCTAGTAATGGATCAGCTCCTTAACCAAGATGGATTAGTCAGGCTTAAATAGAACAACGCAATTGCAAAATAGTCAATTTGGGCATGATTATTTCTGTATTCTTTCCCTTTAGACCTCTACTACCTGTTACTGTTCAAGTCCACTCATGATTTAATACTAGTAACCAGTTGGAAGTGCACTATTGCCTTTGCTTAAGTTTCCAAGTCCTGTCCCAAAAGAAAACATTTTGTCTCTTGAACTCAATAACCTAGGATGACCATTCTGAACAAGATGACACATCCAGTTAGATAACCTTTCATCTAAATGCCCCCACAATGTCATTCTATTTTTCTCACTCATGAAACAAGTGTACTTATCAAATTTGTGGATGGCAGAAAACTCATGGGAATTGCAAACATGTTGTGAGGATAGGATTAGAATTCAGAATGAGTTTGACATTGAAGAAATGGGCTGAAAGAAACATGATTAAGTTCAATAAAAATAAAATGTATGTTGTACATAAAAACCCCTCAGGTGTACAAATACAAGATGGGAGATAAACTCGGTATGCAGTTTAAGGGAAGGGCGGGTTAACAATTAAAGTAAATAAATAATATAGTACTACAGAGTACGACTAGAGATTATAGTGGATAAAAAAAACTAAGTATCAATCACAAATATTAAACATTTTGCTATTGCAACGTAAGCAAATGCCATTTTAGGATGAATTAACAAAATCACATGCAAGTAGAGTTGTTAATTTTCCAGAAAAAGATTTTAATATTTATTTTTTTCATGTTGATTATTTTAAATCATCTTTCTAAGTCCTTCTTTTGGAAAAACTGCAGCAAGATAGGCGGACATGCTTAATTATTATGTACAGCAGTGGTTTTCAGTCTTGAGAACTACAGGGGTCAGGACCCTGCCAAAGTTTCCGACAGCATCCCTATCCTTGTACCAAAAAATATCATCATATGACTACATCAGAACAAACCTAACAAATCTGGAGTTTTACCTGTAAAATCAAGTTTTTAAAGAATTTGAGATCATTTCATTGAATAATTTTGTTTAACAAAACAGAACAAAAAAGACTTGTGGTACCTCAAAAATTAAAATATCTGCTATCACCAAAAAAATTGGGGGAGGGGGACCGACCCATGGAGACCTTCTGTGGAACCCCAGAGTTCCTTGGAACTCAGTCTGAAAACAACTAATGTACAGAGGCATAACTTATCCAATGCAATAAAGGTTGCAGGCATGTCAATCACATTTATTTTTGCAATGCCAATAAACAGTAAAACAGAAGATACAACACGAAATACAATAATAAATTGAAAGCTGCTAGAGGTGCCTAGACTTCCCCAAGGGCATGGCAAAATGCTGCAATGGGTAGGCACTCATCATCACTCTCAGCCTTTTCATCTGATGATGAATTATCACTGTCACTATCACCAATTTCACTTAATTCTCCTTTATCAATATTACTTGAGCACTCATCTTCCACGTCAATTACAGATGAAGCATTCATAGTACTTGCAGCATCTTGAATATCAATTTCTGCTGATGTCAGTGCTTTTGTGCATGTTTGCGAAGACTGCTGGTTCATCATCAGATCTTCATCCTGAAGCAGTTGGAGATTATAATGTACTGTTACTAGTTTTGCAGTGCGATCAGTAGTAAGCTGGTTCCATTTTTTTGTTTTGGTTGCTGAATGACTTCCAGTTTCTTTCACAAGCTGCTGCTATTGGAGGAAAACTCAATATTCTTAGATGTCCACAGAAACCCTTCCACCAAGTTAAAGGTGTGGTGTAATTCGCAGACTCCCATATAAAATTCTTACTCCACAATTATCTCCAGCTCTGTACTCTGCTAAATCCTTTGCAACAGCTCAGGGGGCTACATTAGGGATGTGCTCTGCAACTTTAAGAATCACATTCATTGCTTCAATCAGTTCTTAATTTAAATCTTCACCTTTGTATCTCAAGTCAAGCACATACGCAGCTAGATGAATAGGATGGAAACAAAACTCCCTACATTCAAATAATGACAACCTTTCTTCTTCCACTGTTGACAGTGGTGAGTGCCGTACTGTGTCCTTGTAATGCTTGTGAATTTTTGTGAAAAGCAGAATCACCTCTGACATTACTGGCATGTCTCCTTCAAGATTTGTGATTGCAAGAGACTGGATGCAGCAAGTTCAGCACTCCATCCACTTGTACCCAGAAGTAGTTTCATCTAAAATATTTGTTTGGATGTGCTGTGGAATAAGAGCACGTACCTGAGTAGCTGCTTGTAAATGTTCCTTTGATTTCAGTGCATTTTCAAGACACTTAATAACAGATGCACCGTGTGTATCTACTGGATACAAAAGTGCAACTTCTTTTCCACTTGAAAAGTTTTTTTTGGTTTTTTTTTTTAAACACTTGTGGGATATGTTTGCCTTTAAAAAAACAATCATTTGTTTTAAAGTTTCCACAACTTTGCTCACTGTTTTAAGTGAGCAAGTTTAAGCTATGAGCTAAACACCCATAAGTGAGGAGATGAGGATACTTTTCTTGGAGTATTCCCCAAGCAGCTTTCATATTGCTATCATTATCAGTCACCAAGGCATGAACTTTTTCAGTTCCAACATTTTTAATGATATTCCCTATTACTTTTGCCATGTAAGACCCAGTGTGGGAATCATTTTTTAATTCAATAGACTTAAAGAAAACTGGTTCAGGTGTTGCAAATACAAAGTTAATCAAATAATTTCCCTTCACATCAGTCCATCCATCAAATTAGGGTCAGTGAACTGGCTTGAGCAATCTTATTTTCAACAAGACTTTGAACAAAGTATATTTTGCATAATGAAGGCCTTAAAATTTCAAAAGTTTTTATCCAAATTTTATGTTCAGTAAAACTGAGAGGAGTACAGCTTGAATATACAGCTCTTACAAGTTGTTTTTCTTTCTTTTTTTTTTTATTAAATTTTTTATTTTTCCCCTTTAACAAGTTAACACATTTTTTTACATTGCATTTGATCTTTTCCGGTTCTTAAACATATTCTCCCCCCTTCCCTTCCCTCCCCCCTCAACACCAGTACGTCGTCATCCTTTGCTTGTCTCTGGTCCCCATCTCCTCTTTCTTTTCAGGCCCCCCCAAGGCGCCTGTGTTCATAGCATACAGTCAAACAAATATATACGCTGATCATCTTCTGCATTAGGTTTTTGCATAAGTTCCAGACATTGAAACCACTTAGCATTGAAGTTTTTTGTCTTGTCCCTCATGGTCGCCGTAGCTTTCTCCATAGAGAATAGATACCACATGTTGTTCATCCAATTTTGAGTGTCTGGTGTTCTCTTTTTGATCCACAATTGTAGTATGGCTTTGAGGGCTGCTGCTATCATTGTGCAGATGGATCTTTTGTTTCCTATAAGGGGTGTTGGCGGATACAGTCCGAGCAGCGCTGTTTCCGGTTTAAATGGTATTGTTCCTTTTGTTATTTTCTGCATATTGTCCCATACCATTGACCAAAATGCTTGAATCCTGGGGCATTTCCACCACACATGTAAGTAAGTTGCCTTTTGTCCACACCCCCTTAAACACTTATCCAAACCCTTTTTACTGATCTTATACATTCTACTTGGATCCAAATAGACAAACATTATGGTTTTAATTATCGGTTCTCGTACCTCTAAAGATCCTGAGCATTCTATCATATGTCTCAATATCTCCTGCTTTTGTCCCTTTTCCCAATTTTCCCCCAGTAGATTGCCCCATTTACTAACATATTCCGGTTCTTCCTTAAACCATTCTTCCTGTAATGCTCTATACACTCTCGCCACCATCCCCTTATTTGTCCCTTTTGAGAATAATTCTCACTCAATAGGTTTCGGGGGTCTGGTATAGTGTGGTATCAAGCAGCTCTGATTGATCTCTCCTCTAAGCTGATATTATTGAAAGAGATTGATCGTTTGCTGTATCAATTCTTGAATGTCCTCTCTAATCATAAATTGGTCCCCCCTAAACAGCTGCGGTATTTTTGTAATTCCCTTTCCTTTCAGCTGTTTCCTCAGCTGGACCGCCATTCCTTGTTTGGTCATGTTCGCACTATCTGTTGCCCAGACTTAGTGCCCTCCCTACAAAAGGGTGTTTCTTCCATTCTTTTTCGTCTTTTTCCCCCGTGTCAGTCACTATGTGTTCAAATTTATTCACCTTTAATATTTCTTTCTCCAGATTCACCCAATGTGTATCTTTCTGTGGGCTGTACCAATCCTTGATCGCTCTTAGGGAAGCTGCTTTCAAATATAGTTTGTTAGACAAATTTAACCCCCCTTTTCCTTTAGGTCTTTGCAGTGTCTCTTTTTTGATACACGCTTTCCTGTTGTTCCAAATAAAATCTATCATAATTTTGTCATGCATTTGAGCAAATGTTTTAGGTATTTGGATGGGCAGGGCCATTATTCTGTATAGTACCTTGGGCAGTAATTTCATTTTGTATAGATTGATCCTGCCCAGCCAGGAGGCCGTGATATTGTTCCATGTCTCCTTCTCCCTCTTAATTTGCGTGAGAGCCTCTACGTAGTTCTCTCTGTACAGGTCTTTAGGGTCCTTTGTGAGATGTATCCCTAAGTATTTGATTTTATCTTGTATCTCTATAAAAGGTTGTTTTTCTGCTATCTGCTTATGTATCTCTGCGTTTGGGGCATATAACATAGTGATGGATTTCTGAAAATTAATTTTATATCCTGACACCTGGCTGTATTCTGTTATCAGCGTTAGTATTTCCGGGACAGATTCCTTTGGCTCTGTTATGTACAGCAGCATGTCATCTGCAAATAGTGCTACTTTGGCCTCCAGTTTCCCTATTTGAACCCCTTTGATTCTCTCATTTTGCCTGATAGCGCATGCTAGCAGCTCCAGGGTCTAATCAAATAGTAGGGGTGACAGGGGGCATCCCTGTCTTGTGCCTCTAGTCAGTTTGAATTGCCTGGTACTTTGCCCATTTATCACTAGGTTAGCTTTGGGTTTTTGATATATGGCTGCCAACCACATGCAGAATTCCACCTTGACGCCTATTTTTTCCAGGATCTGAAATGTGCTACTCATTTCAAGGCAATCAAAGGCCTTCTCCGCATCCGCTGAAATTAATATTGCTGGTATTTTAGTTTCTTTTAAATAGTACATTATGTTAACCATCTTTCGTATGTTGTCCGACCCCAGTCTATTTGGAATAAATCCTACTTGGTCCGGATATATTACATTACCTATTATTCCTGCCAGTCTATTTGCTAGTGTCTTGGTGAGAATCTTGAAATTGAGATTCAATAGTGATATGGGGCAATAGCTACCACATAACAAGTGGTTCTTGTCTGGTTTGGGTATTAATATTATCTGAGCGTCATAAAATGAGCTTGGTAGTTCCTTTTCTTTTGTAATTGCATTATATATCTTGACCAGGTATGGGGCTATTAATTTTCTGAATTTGTGATAAAACTCCGCCGGATATCCATCTGGTTCCGGTGTCTTTTTTCTCGCCATTCCTTTAATGGTGTTACTTATTTCTTTTACCGTGAATGGTGAATTAAGATACAGTATTTGTGCCTGATTAAACTTTGGCATATTAATTGTACTAAGAAACTCCTTTATTTTTTCAGGGTCTGGATTCTCTGTTTGATATAACCTCTAGAAAAACTGCACGAAGGTTTCCTAGATCTGTTGAGGATCTGCTGTTATTTCCACCTGGTGGTTCTTAATACTAGTTATTATTCCTTTGTTCTTTTTGATTTGAACCAATCTGGCCAAGGCCCTGCCTGCTTTGTTACCCTGGTCAAAATAGAAACACTTTGCTCTCTTCAATTGTCTAATTGTTTTTTGTTGTTCTATAGCGTTAATTACCCCCCTGGTTTTAACCATCTCTTCCCTCAATTTGGGGCAGTTGCGTGTCTTGGCTTTTGTCTCTAATTCCAGGAGTTCTTCATATAACTCCCTCTCCCTCACCTTCCTTTGTTGATATTTGCTTTAATGGCAATTATCTTCCCTCTAATCACTGCCTTTGCTGCCTCCCATAGTGTAAATATAGATTCTACAGATCCCTCATTCAGCTCAAAGTAGGTTTTAGTCTCCTCTTGAATTTGGGATACCGTTTCCGTATTGGCCAGCAAGGCTGTGTCCATTCTCCATCTTTGGCTCTGCCCTGACTGCTCCTTACCCCATTCCCATTTAGTTGCTATTGCGTAGTGGTCTGATACTACTAATGGTAGTATTGAGCATTGTTTTATCGCCCGGAGTTCACTTTTCCCCACCCAGCAATGATCTATACGCGAGAAGGTCCCATGTACTGCTGAGAAAAAGGTGTACTCCCTGACTTGCTTGTTCACTGTTCTCCATCCATCCACTAATCCCACTTGGTCCAGTTCCTCTGCTATCTCCTTCTGCCATTTCGCTATCTTTATCTTTCTAGAGGTATCCATTTCTGTGAAATAAGTATTAAAATCCCCTTGGACTATCAGGTTCCCCTCCGCCTCTTCCCCTATTGAGCTTTATTACCTCTTTCAAGAACTGTTTTTTATTCTCGTTGGGGGCATATATATTTACCAAAGCCAATTTTTTTCCTTGTATTACCGCATTTACTATTATATATCAGCCTTCTTCATCTCTTACTACTTTCTTTATTTTTGGCTCTAATTCCTCTCTCAGTCCTATGAGGACTCCCACCTTTTTCCTTGGTCCGCATGCTGCTGCTATGATTCCCGCGTTTTTTGTTGCAAACCTGTCTAGATCTTTTTGTATTAAGTGGATCTCCTGCAAGAAGTATATGTCCACTTTCTGTTCTCTTAAAATATTTTTTTTCTCTTTCTTTTAACTGGGTGATTTAGCCCTCTCACATTTAGTGTAATTGTTTTAAATCTTCGTGTCATATCAGTACTTTCTTCTACTTTCCCTAACTTAGTTCCAATTTATTTCTGGTGTTGATGCCTTCTTTCTCCCCCCTCTTCCCCTGTTACCCCTCGCCCCTGTCTTGTTCCCTTTACTTCCCCCCTGTGTTAAACCCCTTACTCCTGCACGCCTGGAGCTCTATTTCCTCTAGTACTACTCTCCCTGTCTGCCTGATGTTACCTTTGGTTGGCTCTCTCTTCCCCTTGCTCCTTATCGAATATTGGTCTTTTTCCTTTTCTTCTCCCCGCCCCAGCGTTTCTCCCCCCAGCTTCCTAGCATTTTTATTGCTTTAACCCCCGTTTTGTTCTTAACTCTTTAACTTTTTCTGTTTTAGTTCAAC
Source organism: Sphenodon punctatus (assembly GCA_003113815.1). Lineage (NCBI taxonomy): Eukaryota > Metazoa > Chordata > Lepidosauria > Sphenodontia > Sphenodontidae > Sphenodon > Sphenodon punctatus. The sequence continues at coordinate 4,095,144 of QEPC01014514.1, forward strand.
AATACATATAACATGGAAAACACCCCTTAAACATTCACTATACCTTATTTCCTCACTGCTATGTTTGCCTTCACCTCCCTCCTTTTTTTAATCCTTTTTTTTTTTAAGCCCTCCCTTTGTGTCTCTGTAAAAAGGCATCCAGCTCCTCTGTATCTTCAAAAAACTTTCTCTTGTTGTCCACCCATATTGTCATCTTGGCTGGAAATCTCACTTGTGGTTTCAGACCCATTTGCTGTAGCTTCAGATAGTATCCCGCCCATCTTTTCCTTTTTTTGCATAGTCTCAAATGCATAGTCAGGGTAGATCCTGATGTTGTGAACCTTGAATTGGAGTTGTTGTTTCCCCCTGGCTAATTTTAGGACTCTCTCCTTGTCCTTATATCTCAAAAATTTTATTATGATTGTTCGTGGCTGCTCTGTCTCTTTAGGTTTAGGGCGCAATGCCGGGTGGGCTCTTTCTAATTCTGGGGGTGGTGTGGGTTTTTCCTTGGGGAAATTCTCTTTTAGTATTTTTCCCTAACAGGATTTCCATCCCCTCTGTCTCTTCCCCTTCCGGGACCACCACTATCCTGAGGTTGGAGCGTTGGGATCTATTTTCAATATCTTCCATCCTCTCTTTTAGTGACTGAACTGTTTTTTGCGTTTGTGCCAGTTCATTTTCCTGGCTAACTGCTTGAACCTCTGCTCGATTCATCCTGTCCTCTAAGTTTTGAACATTTTTTGCCAGGTTTTCCATCTTTACATTCGTTTCCTCAGTTACTTGCTGAACTTTACTGATCTTGTTGAACAGCTTGTCCCTATGTACACTGGCCTTTTGAAGTTCTGATTTTATATCTGATTTCATGTCCTCAATCAGGCTCTGGAGCGTTTGTAGGCCCCCTCCTCCCTCATGGATAGCCTCCTCCAGGTCTCGCAGCTCTGCTCCAGCCGCCATTTTATGCATCTGCTCCTGCAGCATGTGTTCTCTTTCTAGGCTATTTTTAGCCTTACAAAAGCTGTGGAGCGTGCCTTTTTCGGTTGATTTTGTGGGGAGGGGGTTCCCCTGCTTGGCCAAAACATTTTGGGGCTTCTCTTAGTTTTCTTACCGTGTTTTCCCAGGGTGGGTGTATCGCGCTTTGCGGAGCTGTCTGCGGGGACGTCTGTTCACTCCTCGCACATGCACAGTCCCTCGCAAGTTGTTTTTCAATGTGATCTTGTTCCTCAGGTGTCCGTTCCTCAATGAAATTCTTACGTAATTTACTCTTATCACCAATAATCCTACTTTGATAGAAGTCTGCTGTAAAAATGGTGGAAAACCCAGAGTTACTTGTGGTTTGTGCTGCCAAAGTACGATGAGATGTCTTCAAGGTAGTCAGTGGCTCATTTTCTTAAGAGGAAATAGATTTTAAAAAAAAGTAAAATTACCAGAAGTTTTAAACTAGTGGTGAAAAAAAGGGTGAAAAAAAAAAATAGCAGCTTGAGTTTTATGAACCTCTTTTTACATTACTACTACTAAATAAAATTTGTATATCTTGTCTTATTCTTCCCCAAAGTGGCTCAAGTAGCGTTTCAACATAAACAAGATTGATCCATGCCTTACTTCCTCACTAGGGCCCCATAGTTATGCATAAGCCCATAGCTCCTCTTCCCACCAGGAGATTGTGGCAGGGAGAACTCCCCCCACCCTATCCTCACCCTAAATCCTGTTCCGCCTATTAGTTTGCCCAATATCCATGCCCTCCAAAAACATAACAATGTCCCCAACCCCAAAACTTTGCACCACACACATACTCCACCCCACTCCCACCACTGCAGCCTGACTCCCACCTATTCCTCACCACGTTCCTCAATCTACAAAAACATTTGGAAGGTGGACGTGGGGCAGCCCGTGATGACCACCACCAGACCCAGTTCAAGAAGCCCTCCACAGAAGCAGGTGCTGCAAAAGTCTTAAAGTGGAGGTGGTTCTGAATTTGATTTATGGACCTCGTGGTATAAAACTTGCTTAAAATGTATACAAATCAAATGATGGCAGAATAGTGATACTCACCCCATGTTCAGGGATTGTAGAGCTACTCTTGCAATGCATGAAAATTATTCTTACGTGGACAGGACACTTCTTGCATTTTTCTAAATGTTTTTTCATCCTGGATCAATAGCAAAACATCTTTCCCACCCCTACGCTGGCTCTAAGCTGCCTTATGCTGCAGAAGCACGAAGGCAGTCAAGAGAAACAAATGAATGGAAGGGCTATGAAAATCTGAACATATAAATATGACAAAACATCAAAATTATTAGTCTGTTTACAATATTAAACAGAAAAACACTGATTATTGGCTTTTAATTTACATAAAAATACAATTAAACAAATATGGAAAACTTTCCAGAAAAATATCCCTCGGTAACTTTCTGGAAACTTTTCTCACATCTCTACATGCAGGACACAGTAAATACTTGTTCCAATCTATTCAACTGGATTGAGCCTCCTATGAGATGATATTGTGTTCAGTTTTGAACAGCACATTTTAACAAAGCTTTTGACAAACTGTACAGGGTTCAGAAGAAAGTAGTGAAGATGGTAAGGTGTTTAGATAAAATGTAGGACCTTTGTTGGTAAAGTCAAAAGACTAACAAAACGGTTAGTCTCAAAAAAAGACTAGACTGACAGGACCATAAAAGCAGTTTTCAAATATGAGACTGATGCTATCAAGAAAATGGAAATTAATAGTTCTCTGTGGCTACTGAAGGTAATGTGCATAAATTGCAGAAAAATTGGTTAATATAAGGGAATGTTTTCTAGCCATAAAGGATATACAGGCAATGGAACAAATTACTTAGGAAGTTTGAGGGAATTTCAGGATTAAAATATATTTAATCTTGTTTCTGTCTCACAACAAAAAGCTGGAAGGAATTTTCTATGGTATCTCCTTAAAAGATTTTCCTGTTTTTTGCACTGAAAAAAAAAACAAAACACAAAACCCTCCCCTTCTTTCAAGAGGAACTCTCTGATAACTTTGTAATACTTTATATATATATATATTTTAAATATATATATTTAAAAGGGCTTAGATGAATTGTAGAGTCATGTTTAATTCCATTATATGGACATTTAATAGTAAGGACATTTAATAGTAAGGAAAATTGTGTTTTGATAAGCTTTCACTTTCAAAGCTTTCAGCATATCCCTTCTCTCTCAAAATATGGAGAGCAGAAAGAATAATAGTGTTTGTTTACAAAGTGTACCTTAGGTGCATATCAGGTTAGATAATTTGTTTAATTATTATCAAACTGTTTGAGTGATCCCAATGTATAAATCGGTAAAGTCAGTCTGCATTATGCAAAAAGCCACCTAGCCAGCACACAATAATGTCTTGACAGCATCCAATTAACGAGTTAAATTAAAATACTATTCTAAAGGAAATCATGCATCATTTGTGGTCTCTCTGAATGGTTCCTCATTCCACAAACGAATTGGAGTTTCAGCACTAGCAAGGATGCTTCAGCAGAACTTCACTTTCAAACGAGGTTGTTTTCAAATTGGTAAACTCTGGTATCAGATTTTTCTAGACTCAAAAGCAAGAAAACGCCCTGCAGAGTACACATAACACTGTTTTTATAGGAAAGCATTTAAGTTTGATGTTGGCTTATCAGAAAATAAGGGCAGTAAAAAGCAGTAAAAGTCAATATTTAAACAGTTTGTATGTTTGGATGGAGTTCTAAAAGATTTAAGATAACTTCTCCAAGGTCTAGCCATCCCCTTCTATTTACTCTGCTCTTTTACTGTTCTCTATGGGAGGAGGCTCACAGACTACCAGATGTTTTTCTGACACCATGAAACTTTTGTAGTTAATGTTCACTATGAAACAATATGTTTTGTCCATCTACAATTTGAACCCTCACCCTCTGCCCCTGAAGCTCTGCTCGTCCACATTCTCTTTAGGAAAGTAATTTCATTTCCATCTCCACCTGCACCCTTATCTTGAAAGAACAAGGGGAGGGAGTGGGCGGAGAATGTGCCTCGAACTCCTCCCAGAACTCCCCCTGCCTCCAAAGTCAGTTCTTCAATGATGATCTACTGCATCATTTCATTTAAGAAAATCAAATTGAAGAGAATTCCAAAATACATTGTGAAGATTTCCACACACACCCAACTCCTTAAAGCAGTTTGCTTTTGTATTAAGATTTGATGGGGAAGTAACTGAGGATTCCACGCTCACTCTTTTCACATGCCGGAAAAGCAGAGATTGGTCAATGCTGACTTAGTTCCTATAGTTAAGATATCGGATATGGATACATCATTCACCACGAAAGTATCTGAAGGCACTTGACAACTTACTAGTTAAATTCTGAGGCAGTAACAGGAAACATGGTCTTGTATATACAGAACCACCACCTCTGTGGTGTAGTGTTGGGTGGCAATGAACTGGCACAACTGTGATGTAAGGCAAATTTGGGAAAGATGTTGAAACAAAACTTTTAATTTTATAAAAACCGTTATAGAACGATTCGAGTTCATTCAAAGCAATAAAACCCTGTCTTGTCAAGATTTTTAGCCTCCCAAGAAATAAACCCCCAAGTCAACCTCATCAAGAGTTAAACCAGAGGCAGTTGGGTCCACTGGGCTGCTGGGGGTGTAAATATTTTTCAAATGCCCTGAGGCAGCAGCGCTGAGTAACAGTGCTGCTGCCTGCATCCCTGAATAGGGCTGACAGGCTTCAACACCCCCACAGTGCACAGCTGTGGAAGGGGTCATAGGAGGGGCTGGGTATGGGGGCCATTTTTAGATGAGATGCTACCATGCAGGTCCACCTATCCCCCATCCATCCAAGTGTCCATATGAAGGTGGTGTGGGGATGTGTGCGTTCCTCTGACCCATGCAGCATCCACCTAGGACCGCTCATGGAGCACTGGCAAAAAGCCAGCGTGCTCCATGTGGGGGCAGACAGAATTTGGGGGGGGGAGGGAGGGAGGGACAGGCACCCACATATCCTCAGCCCATATTAACAGCACCAGCCAGCCATTTCAGCTAAGTGGTCCGCCATTCATAGGCACTGTGGGTGGGGAAACAGCCTTTGCAAGGCTCAGGAACCGGCTGGGAGTACCGGGGAGCCTAGGTTCCACAGCGCTCAGCCGGAATATGTCGATATCAGAGGCCACCCCAGCATGCTTCCCCCTTCCCTATGGTCTGTGGCAGGGGGAGTGCATGGAGGCTGCTAGGGTACCCAACCAGAGAGCCGCCCATTTGAACCCTCCCAACTCACTCCACAGCCATCCCGCTCAGTGGACAAGGACTGCCCCCCAGACATGCTCATTCAAAAATGGCCCAAGTTGCAGAGTCCCTATGGGGAAACCTAGTCAATGAGGGTGGCATTGGGGTACTAACTTCCAATGCCCCCAAGGTCAATAGCAGTGAAAAGGGGAGTAATGGCTGAAAAGGGGCCCGTCCACCCACGCTCATCCTGTTGCCTCAACCCTACCTCCGCTTCTTGGCAGGAGGCAACAGCAGCAGCAGGGGCTTTGGGCATCTTAGATTCCTTCAATGCATGTATGCCAGGGGAGGAAAAGAGGGAGCAAGCCCACCCAGTCCCTCCTTCCCTGGTCCCAGTGCACTCAGAAAAGATTGTGCCAGCTGTGTACGAATGAGTGAATGCATGATATAGGTCTGTGTGGGATGGAGTGTGTAAGTGCATGTATGGGTGTGTGCGTGGAGGGGGGCAGCGTATGAATGAACGTATGCACGTGTGAGGGGTGCGTGTGTGCATGCACATCCAGGCATGCGTGCATGTAGGTGGAGGGGCAAATGCAAGCATGTCTGGCCACGTGTATGAGGGGAGGGGAAGGAAGGATGAGTGAATGCATACACACCTGGCCATAGAGTGTTTGTACAGAGGGATGAATGCACATATGCACTTGTGCAGGGGTAGATGAATGTGGCCCACTCCTCACTCCACCAGCTTGGAAGCTACCAGCCACCACCAAGTTAAACCCGTGCCTGTTGTGATTCAATGCAGCCGAGGAATACTTAGTCCAATATCTTATCTGCTCTGGAATAAATACTAGTTTATTCATGCCTAGCTGAGGGGAAGGGGAGCACACTGAATGAAGCTGCTGCTGCCACCACCACTCCTACATGCATTCATTTACCAGATTGGGAAGGGGGGGGGAGGGAAGGGGGGGGAGGACGGTGAGCCCTGGCAGCCCCTTCCACCCAATGCAGCCTGGGGGAGGGGAGGGAAAGCGAACACCACAAGGGTTTCTTCATCCCCCTCCCCCCGTGGAATCTTGTGTCCCACGTCTCCCTGGCAGTGGAGGTTGAAAATTCTGCACCGGAGGAAGCGAAGCAGGAGATTCTGCGGGGGAGGAAGTTTCTGTAGGAAATCCGTGAATCGTGGACCCACGTTTCAGTCCGGGGCCTGTGGGGCATTTGCTCCTTTCAACAGCTTATTTAATTTGAATGTTCACACTACTCTGTTGTAAAACTGAAAATGCAAGATCTATCTGGTATTATATTTGTAAAAAAGGCAGTAGGTACTAAAAGTTTGCTAACAATATTTTTCTTGACTGAAAGCACTTACACAGTGAATTAGAAAGGAGAACCAGAAGGATGATTTTACTTGCCAGGAGGATAATTTTCCTTATACAGCCCAATTGACTTTAAGCAAAATTACGTTAAAGACATCTGCAACTATGACTGAGTATTACCTCAGGACCTTTAACTATGCTCATGAAGACAGTGGATCACTAAATACAACATCAATGAATCAGAAACCTCTTCTGCTAAGTACACTTTTATGCTTGTGGTTTGTAGCACTTTTAAACTTTCAGTGATAAAATATAGTGTATCACCATAAATTTAATTCCTTGTTAGCAGTGAGTTAAAGACCACCACAATTATAACCAGAAATACTTACTCATGTAACGGAAGGTCTCTTCGGCAAGAACTGGAGAGCGCGCTTCAGGGACATGATTATGGCGGGTAGGAGACTGGATCCAGTCTTGGTTTTCATATGAATACAGAGAATCCACTTGTAGCCTATATTGGGGTAGCTGTTCTTCTAGCATGCTCACCAGCTCTACTTCAGGAAGGTCCTCATCGGAGCAGACATCTAGAAAGAATAGGTGTCATAAAACAAAAGGAGGCATATTGTGCTATTAAAATGTGCTATTTTAGAAACATGCAGCACATTTGAAAGCAATTATCCTACATCCAGCAGTATAGAATCTCTTTCCTTTGCCCAGCAATGAAATTTTATAAGCAATCTGACTACTGACATTTATCTCTGCAATATACATTCCTCCCTAAAAATTGATCCCTTCTGTCCCTGGTAATACATTAGATCCTGATTTAATCTCTTGCTCTCCAATACTCATTACTCACACGGTAAAGAATTTCTGAGCTTTGTTTTGGCTATTGTTCTCAAAGTCAATTTGGTCACTCAAGTTCCATCTTACATTTTGTTAGTCACATTCCCCCCCCTCCCCTTAGTTTTAATGAGGTTGATTTTCCAGTTTCCAAAAACATAGCTGATTTGAATATCTTCTTTTACCTTTAAACTTGAGTACTTTCTTACTTTTTGTCTTTGCCTTTTACTTCATTTTTGTTTAGTTGCAGGTATGCCTTCTGTGGCTCTGCTGTGCTTCATTAACTTTAAATTTAAAAGTAAAACTATGAAATCTTGACTGCATCTGACAATTAATAACCCCTTCTAGCTACTCTACCATTCTCACCTATACAAAACCAAATTGGATGGTAGGATGTGCGGAAATAATTGCCCTAATAATAGCAAGTATCTTTTGTGATTATCTGACAGGTCTAATCACACCATGATCAAAGTAAAATTAATATTAATAGCTGCTCTACTTATGGAGAAATATGTAAGGGAAATGATAAGGGAAAATTATTGTTTCAGTATTTTTATAGATGCAGAACATGCAATGGAGAAAGTGTTTTTTTAAAAAAGGTTATGCCAGGTGTGCAAATCTGTGTTATTAACCAGAGTGCACACAGTGATGGAAGGTCACAGCTCTTTTGTTGTTGTTTTACTGCTCTAATGGAAACCCTGAGCGCCCTCTAATGACTAGAACAATTCCTATGAATTTAACTGTACGGCTGAAATATAGAATGCACGTTCTTAAGAATATTTTCAATAGAAATGCTCAAAGGTGGGTGGGTGGAGGGGGGGGTGTTTGTGTTTATGTTTTTTAGTTTTTAAAACTATTTAATATTGTATTTATATGATGTTGTTACCCACTCTGGGTCATCTGTGGCAGGATAGAGCGGGATATAAATTTAGCAAGTAAATAAATAAATAAAATAAATATTTATTTTTCAAAATAAGTGCTCCTACTTTGCTAAAGAATAAAAGGCCATAATAAATGTTCAAAGTGCTCTAAAATTATCAATTTGACCCTTAATGTGTAAAAAGTGAAATTACTTTGCTTAAATTTAATTTCTGAAACTCCATTTAAAAAAGAATTAAGAGCAGCAAATATCCAGTTTGAGGAGGGCAGCAGTTAGCTAGCTCATTCCTCTCCTATTCTCTTAATTATTTGAGAGCTCTGCTTTAGCATCCAATATAACCCTACTAGCTTCTTTTGTCAATGGCTATTTTCATTACAATGGCTGAATATTACAGTTTTTAAAGTTCACCGCTATCGGGATTACTGACTCAATTTATCATGAAGGCTGAAATTTTTAGGGATTTTCATAAAACCCAAAATTGAGACACTTGGGATAACATGAGATTCGAACCTTTCATTAAAACAGTCTCTAGACCTCATAGTCTCAGAGAAAAAGCTTTAAAATGTGATTAATGTATCTTTGGGGGAGGAGGGTGTGAAATCAAAGAATTTACATGCATTCCCACTCACCTCCCACTCATCGCCATGCAGAGAGCAACTGGGGAAAATGGAGGTTGCTCTGTGCGTGGGGATGAGAGGGGAGTGAGGATGGGTATGCAGCCATGTGCACGCCCCGCCCACCCACTGCACACGCACCCCTCATCTGGTGGCGCCATGTAAAAACGGTCTCTATTGTGGGAGTTTGCATTCCTGCGTTTTAATTGTTCCCTGAATGTTCTTGTTTTTGTTGGCAGTGGCAGCCAGGCTGGCAGTGGAGGATTCATCCCCTAAGGAGGGAATCACCCCTTATCTCCTCCTGAAGTAATTAAGGCAAACTGATAGGCAGATTAATCCCATCACACATCAGATTTAGACCAATTGTTACATTTTACTTTCCATCTGCATTACATCTGGTGTGCTCTGTGACACAACATGTTAAAAAATAGTCAGGGAGGTTTTTTTCCTCATACTAAGCATCTTGTGTGAATGCAACTTACCAGTGATGCTCTCCGAATTTCTGTGGTTGATATTCATGAGGTTTTCTTCACACTTTAATTATTTGGAAACTGCATCCTGTGGCCAGGCTGTGCGCGGTCCTCTCTCACTTTGGTTGAAAGATGGCTTTGGTTTGAAATCAGAGTAATTGAGAGTCATCAAGCTATGCAGGCATCACTATTGGGTTTCCTTAACTGTAGTAGGCTGTGTCACAATTTAGGTCCACTGTTGTCACATTTGAAACCTGCACCTCAACTGAAGTACAGATCCGTCAAAGAAAAATGGGATGCCAAACAAACTTGATGTGATGGTCTCTTAGATCAGCCATCATCTAGAAATCAAACAAAAAAAATAAATTGGATCCCAATTTGTACTTTAGATGCTAAGTGTTACAAGAGATCGATCAGGAGGCAGCAAATGGTGGCTCGGGAGCCACAAGTGGCTCTTGAGCACCTCTACTGTGGCTCTCGCAAGAAATGGCTGCTTGGGGCATGTCCATGCAGCTCCCTCAGAAGCAAGGGAAGTCGAAGAGCCATTTCAGCTACTGTAGTCTCATGGGAGCAGCATGCCCTGTGCTGCTCTTGCTGCTGCCTGAACCCACCAGACTGCTTGAGAAGCAGAGCAGTGATGCAAGAAGGGAGCTGAGGGGAGCAGCATGATCAGTGTGTGGCTCTTGGTGAGGTGAACTTTTATTTTTATTTCAACGTGGTTTTTTTAGCTTATTTTACATTAGACCTTCCCCATCGGAAAGGTTATTAACATCAAACGTGATACACTGAGTATACCCCAAAACCATAAGTAAACTAAACATAGTCATAACTTATGAACTTCAAGTCTAAATTACCATTGGTTGTATCGGAGCGGTTTTTATATAAAAGTCAAACAAATATGCATTCTCATCTGTCTCTATGAATTCCTTCTGCATCACTTTGCCAGTCTGGCAGGAGCACTACTGTGCATTATTTTCATTGCCAGGGCAGCTTGTCCCGGAAATTTCAATAGCATCCATTGACCAATTTCCGCATTGGCAGGATGTTACGGAAGACGAAATCGCCCAGCTGATTGCTAATCTTAAATCGGATAAGGCCCCAGGGGCAGATTATGTTACCTCAGAGATAATCAAGGCAGCCCCGCAGTGGTGGATGAGAATATTGGCTTCAATTTTTACTCAAATCAATTCCCTTGGTTGTATCTCAAAATAATGGCTGGAAAGCATTGTTCTTCCAATTTACAAGAAAGGTGATTCATCTAGTCCCTCCAACTATCGCCCTATAAGTTTATTGAGTATTCTTGGCAAATTATATGCTCAATACCTATTGGGTCGATTACAAGTATGGATGGAAGAGAAGGCGATTTTGGTCCCGGAGCAGGCAGGTTTTGCTCGGAGCCGCTCCAATGTTGACCAAGTTTTTGTTCTATCCTCAATTTTGAAACAGTATACCCGACACCACAGGAAGATATATTTGTTTCGTAGATCTCCGTTCCGCTTTTGATCTGGTCAGCAGGGAACATCTCTGGGTTAAATTGAGCAAACTGTCTATTGATCTTCACCTGCTCTTCCTAATAATCGCTTTACACTCTAATAATACTTTGTAAGTCCGTTTCTCTTCTCCATACCAATTGACAGATAAAGTCCGAGTACAGAGAGGTGCGTCGGGGGTGCATACTTGCCCCCACATTGTTCAACCTTTATTTGAATGACGTAATTGATTTTCTTAATCAAAAGAATCAACTTGCGCCCAAAATAGGAAATTGTAGGATTGCCGCACTTATGTACGTGGACAATACCGTAATTTTGTCTCAATCGTGTATAGGTTTAATGAGAGCAAAGAAGCATTTCAATGCTTTCTGTCTACAGGAATGCCTTGAGATAAACTATACGAAAACTAAGACAATGATTGTCGGGGGGGGGAAATAGACCTCGTATTCAGAAATGGTACATTGATACAAATGTGATAGAGAAGGTTAATACATTCAAGTATCTAGGAGTAACGATCTCCTCAAACCTCAAATGGACCACCCACTACAATGCAGTTATCCAATCTTCATCTAGAATAGCTGCCACATTATTGACATTTTATTTCTCAAAAAGGGGAGGGGGGTGGGTGGGGGGTGGGAGTCCTGATGGACTCGTGTCACAGGAAGTTCTGAAGTTGGGCTTCTCCAAGGACTATCTAAACGCAAAGGGCGTCAAAGGAGCCGCAATGCTGATTAAAGAAAGAATTTATGACCAGACTATGCAAACTGAAAACGCATTACTAGAGGCTCAGCAAGTTGCTACCCGATATTCTAGCTACTCAATG